>JASKMD010000030.1:6000501-6043616 GCA_030144725.1 Haematococcus lacustris | reverse complement strand
CGCGTCGCCATGCTGCGCACCGGGCGCAGCCACCTGCAAGGCAACATGGATCAATGCTCATGTGAAAGATCTTTCCTGGCCATTCCAAGTGTCAAGTCAAGCCATGACTGGTCTAAACGGTGCAGGGCACAGTCAAGGGTTGGTGTGTGAGGCTATTTCATAGCTATGTAATGACTCCACTCCTACACTGCACATGCACCTGGGGTCTCTCACCTGAAGGCCTCTGCCTGGCCTGCCACCACATTGGTGCGGGCAGAGCTGACCCGACTGGTACGGAACTCGTGCACCAGCACCACACGCCCAGGGAACTGCTTGCATGCTTCCCGTAGCATCTGCTTGACAGGCACACCCTTGCTGCCAATGCTGCCGCTGCCGCTGAAGCTTGCTGCCCCATAGGCCAGGGCCAGGGGTCGACCTGTGGCAGCTGAGTTGCAGCGTACCATGGCACCCCTCACAGTCTGCAGCCAAGGCACACAAGGAGAGACACATTGTGAGCTCAGGTCCAGCCGTGGCAAAGACAAGCACACATTGTGAGCACACACACTAGCACACACACTGGCCGGGGGACGGCCTACTCACCTCAGCCCAGAACTTGGCCACGGTGCTCTGCTTGTGTCCGTACATCCGGAATCTGGCGTTGGACCAGCGCGGCTTGGACATCTCGGCCCACATGGCGGGCCAGGTCACCATCGTCATAGCGGCGTACTCCCAATACCGCTGCAGCGAGGCGGTGTAGTTGGTGACTTGCGATAGCATAGCGTGTTCGGGCTGGATGCCGGCCATCCAGGCCTTGGACGTCTTGGCGTGCTGCGTGATGCCACTCTGCCGGTAGTAGTGCCCCGCAGTCAGGCTGCGCTGCCACACGGACTCCACAGCGCCGGAGGGGTATCGCTCCTCGTGCGCCACAGTCGCCATGTTGGTCTTGCCTGGGTCGCAGCCCAGCCAGTCGGCGTCCAGGTGCGCCAGCGGGTTGACAGCGCCCTCCTGCTTGCCCATGCGAGGCAGCTTTGCGGGCGGCCCTGCTGGCTTGGGGCGCGTGAACAGCAAGCTGACCGTGACTCCGTCCGTGTGCACCACCTGCGCGAAGGTCTGACCGTCGTTTGGCCAGATGGATGGCTGGATGGCTGGCGGGAGGCTGGATGGAAGTAAGGCGATCCACCGGTTGGCCACCTGCAACCCAACACAGCCGACACAGCCACCTCCGCTGACTCAGTGACTTGGAGCTGCCCAAACACCATCAGTCAATGTTGCCACAAGCAACATGCCTCAAGCAATAATCTACCAGCAATAAGCCTCAAGCAACATGCCTCAAGCAATATGCCTCAAGCAACATGCCAGGCTGCCCAACTCAAGGCTTACTCACCTCACTGTCCCTGGGCCCGGCCACACCATTCCTAAACTTGGTCAAGGAGGTGATGTCCGCAGGCAGCATTCCAGCAGCCCGCATCAGGCCATAGATGGCCTTGGTGTCCAGCTTGATGTGGTGCGCCTTGCAGCTGCAGCTGGGTGTGATTGCAAAGGGGGAGGGGGGCCGGTAGGGCCTGGAGTTGGGCTGCCCCCCAAGTGCCTGCCAGTCTGCCCAGTCCAGCTGCCAGCTGACGTGGGCAGCCTCCAACTGCCTGCTGGTGTCCACTGCATGGCGCAGCAGGCTGCCCCGGTTGACCCTCATCTGCCGCCAGGCTTTGTTGACCACCACCCCCTGACCCACTCCCAGCAATCTCCGCTGCCTGGCCACCTCATACCGCATGGCCTCAGTAGGCACCACCCCACCCTGACCCTGACCCTGACCCTCTAGCCAGGTCACCTCCTCCCCCCGCACACTGCGCACCACCCAGCTGCGCTGACGCTCAGTCCAGGCTGGCCTGCCACCCAACGGCAGCCCAAAGCGGCGCTGGTGCTCGTGTGAGCCAGCGATGACCCTGGCTCCAGCCAGAGCCACCGCTTGCCCAACTCTGCGCTTGAACAGCTCGGTGAGGCTGTTGGCAAAGCTAGTCTCCAGCTTCTGGCCCACGTCGTCGACGGTGTTGCAGTCGTGCGGATAGCGAGGTACAGCGTCGAGCTCGTCGATGAGGTCCGGGTACGCGGCCAACACAGCCACCACAGCAGCGCTGGGCTGAAAGTGTATCCCGGGAGGGGGCACACCGCGGCCGAGCTGCAGGAACAGGTTACGCTCCGCAAAGTCCGGGATGGGCGCGTCCTCAGCAGGGATTTCCTCCAAGAGCTCCAGGCCATCCGCAAGTACAGTGACGCGTGTGAAGCATTCCCGCACCATGAGGCCCAGCAGCAAGCTGGCGAGCAGCGCCCTCTTGCTGCAGGCCTCCACCCAAAGCACAAGTTGGTCGTAGAGCCGCGCCTCCACCACTTCGGAAGGCACAACCGTGCCCGCCTCTAACCCCGCAGCGGCCACACCCCTCATCAAGGTGTGCAGCTTACACTTCTTTGCGCTCCATATGTTGTTGTGGTTGTGGGCCCAGTGCGCTGCACCGTTGGCCTGCATGTTCCGCTGAGCCTGACTTGGCGCTGGCGGCGGTCAGCCTAACTGTCCGAGGCATTACGATTACGTCTACGCTGTCTGTTTCGCTGCATTTTCCTAACTAAGTGTGTCGCTGGTTGCCTTCGATGTCCTGGTTTTCCTGTTTCTTTCCTGGTTTTCCTGTTAGTTTTATGTTTATTTAGTGTATTTTGGGATCCAGAAGGGGCTTCAGTTGTGCTAAGGGCCTTCAATTCGCGAATCGCACATGCCCAACTTCGAGAAGCTTGCTGGTGTCGAGAGTGACGAGTCTCATGCAGCGACCGCGACCCGCTGCTGGTAGCGCTGTGAGGGATGCTTGTAGTGCCTAGTGCGATGCTGGGAAGCGTACCGCGTTTGGCAGCGCGCCCAGCGTTGGCACCGCGCCCAGCGTTGGCACCGCAGGCTCCACGACAGGCACGATTGGCGCTGGCTTAGGTGGAGCCACCGCGAGTGGCAAGACGCTGGCTCCTGCAGGCAGGCCTGCGCCCGGGACCAGGGCGGGTGGTGCAGCTGTCACTGGCACGATGGCTGGGGAGGCCGGCGTCGGCGTTGGAGTCAGCAACACCGTAGGCGTCGTCGCGTTGAACAGCGTCACATTCGCTGGCTCAAGAGTCAGGTCAAGCAGAGCTGGCTGGGCGGGAGCCAGCTGGGCTTGGGCGCCTGCACCACAAGCGCGCAGCCTCGATGAAGCGCCGTTCTGACAGCTGTGCAGCGTCGGCCTTCTGCGACCTACCCAGTGCCAGCAGCACGACGATGAAGCCCGCGAGCATGATGGCTAGCCGAGGACGTGAAGGGTCAAGTTAGAGGACGTCGAGATTCTGATGAGCAGGTGCTTGCGATATCTTACTGCTGGCGTACGGGGACTGTTGATGAAGGCCTTTCTGTGATGCTTGCAGTGACCGACCGGCAAAAGCAATGACCCATCACATGCATCTTTCATCTCGGTCAGGATGTCCTGTATCCCTATCTTCCTGTGGAGCCCCTACACTTCTCCACAGGAGGGACCGGTGTGTGTCCCTAACCTAGGTCCCTAACCCTAGGAGTCGATAGAGCCCTATCCTACCCTATGCACACTCTATCGCACACACATCCCCTTTGTAAGGGGCAATTGAATTGTTTTGTTTTTTTAGGCTCGTGGCATGATACACATGTCGCTATCGCTGCCGCTGGTGCCGCCGCTGCCACTTCCGCAGCAGGCCTCTGTCGCGCACGCACACCCACTCCTGGCCTGGTCTGCCTGGGTCAGGCATGGCGGGGCGGCCCCACCAGCTGCTGAGCTCGCGGGGGCGGCCTGGCCCGGCGGCAATGCGGCGGATGTTCAGCGCGGCTGACACGTCCCGGTCGTAGAACCTGATGCCTGTGCTTGTTGAGCACATCAGGCCCCGGATCCGGGATCGCGTCGCCATGCTGCGCACCGGGCGCAGCCACCTGCAAGGCAACATATATCAATGCTCATGTGAAAGATCTTTCCTGGCCATTCCAAGTGTCAAGTCAAGCCATGACTGGTCTAAACGGTGCAGGGCACAGTCAAGGGTTGGTGTGTGAGGCTATTTCATAGCTATGTAATGACCACTCCTACACTGCACATGCACCTGGGGTCTCTCACCTGAAGGCCTCTGCCTGGCCTGCCACCACATTGGTGCGGGCAGAGCTGACCCGACTGGTACGGAACTCGTGCACCAGCACCACACGCCCAGGGAACTGCTTGCATGCTTCCCGTAGCATCTGCTTGACAGGCACACCCTTGCTGCCAATGCTGCCGCTGCCGCTGAAGCCTGCTGCCCCATAGGCCAGGGCCAGGGGGCGACCTGTGGCAGCTGAGTTGCAGCGTACCATGGCACCCCTCACAGTCTGCAGCCAAGGCACACAAGGAGAGACACATTGTGAGCTCAGGTCCAGCCGTGGCAAAGACAAGCACACATTGTAAGCACACACACTAGCACACACACTGGCCGGGGGACGGCCTACTCACCTCAGCCCAGAACTTGGCCACGGTGCTCTGCTTGTGTCCGTACATCCGGAATCTGGCGTTGGACCAGCGCGGCTTGGACAGCTCGGCCCACCTGGCGGGCCAGGTCACCATCGTCATAGCGGCGTACTCCCAATACCGCTGCAGCGAGGCGGTGTAGTTGGTGACTTGCGATAGCATAGCGTGTTCGGGCTGGATGCCGGCCATCCAGGCCTTGGACGTCTTGGCGTGCTGCGTGATGCCACTCTGCCGGTAGTAGTGCCCCGCAGTCAGGCTGCGCTGCCACACGGACTCCACAGCGCCGGAGGGGTATCGCTCCTCGTGCGCCACAGTCGCCATGTTGGTCTTGCCTGGGTCGCAGCCCAGCCAGTCGGCGTCCAGGTGCGCCAGCGGGTTGACAGCGCCCTCCTGCTTGCCCATGCGAGGCAGCTTTGCGGGCGGCCCTGCTGGCTTGGGGCGCGTGAACAGCAAGCTGACCGTGACTCCGTCCGTGTGCACCACCTGCGCGAAGGTCTGACCGTCGTTTGGCCAGATGGATGGCTGGATGGCTGGCGGGAGGCTGGATGGAAGTAAGGCGATCCACCGGTTGGCCACCTGCAACCCAACACAGCCGACACAGCCACCTCCGCTGACTCAGTGACTTGGAGCTGCCCAAACACCATCAGTCAATGTTGCCACAAGCAACATGCCTCAAGCAATAATCTACCAGCAATAAGCCTC
This sequence comes from Haematococcus lacustris, assembly GCA_030144725.1. NCBI lineage: Eukaryota > Viridiplantae > Chlorophyta > Chlorophyceae > Chlamydomonadales > Haematococcaceae > Haematococcus > Haematococcus lacustris. Next base: position 6,038,415 of record JASKMD010000030.1, on the reverse strand, counting down.
AAGCAACATGCCTCAAGCAATATGCCTCAAGCAACATGCCAGGCTGCCCAACTCAAGGCTTACTCACCTCACTGTCCCTGGGCCCGGCCACACCATTCCTAAACTTGGTCAAGTTGGTGATGTCCGCAGGCAGCATGCCAGCAGCACGCATCAGGCCATAGATGGCCTTGGTGTCCAGCTTGATGTGGTGCGCCTTGCAGCTGCAGCTGGGTGTGATTGCAAAGGGGGAGGGGGGCCGGTAGGGCCTGGAGTTGGGCTGCCCCCCAAGTGCCTGCCAGTCTGCCCAGTCCAGCTGCCAGCTGACGTGGGCAGCCTCCAACTGCCTGCTGGTGTCCACTGCATGGCGCAGCAGGCTGCCCCGGTTGACCTTCCTCCCCCGCCAGGCTTTGTTGACCACCACCCCCTGACCCACTCCCAGCAACCTCCGCTGCCTGGCCACCTCATACCGCATGGCCTCAGTAGGCACCACCCCACCCTGACCCTGACCCTGACCCTCTAGCCAGGTCACCTCCTTCCCCCGCACACTGCGCACCACCCAGCTGCGCTGACGCTCAGTCCAGGCTGGCCTGCCACCCAACGGCAGCCCAAGGCGGCGCTGGTGCTCGTGTGAGCCAGCGATGACCCTGGCTCCAGCCAGAGCCACCGCTTGCCCAACTCTGCGCTTGAACAGCTCGGTGAGGCTGTTGGCAAAGCTAATCTCCAGCTTCTGACCCACGTCGTCGACGGTGTTGCTGTCTTGCTGATAGCGAGGTACAGCGTCGAGCTCGTCGCTGAGGTCCGGGTACGCGGCCAACACAGCCACCACAGCAGCGCTGGGCCGAGAGTGCAAGCCGGGAGGGGGCACACCGCGGCCGAGCTGCAGGAACAGGTTACGCTCCGCAAAGTCCGGGATGGGCGCGTCCTCAGCAGGGATTGCCTCCAAGAGCTCCTGGCCATCCGCAAGTACAGTGACGCGTGTGAAGCATTCCCGCACCATGAGGCCCAGCAGCAAGCTGGCGAGCAGCGCCCTCTTGCTGCAGGCCTCCACCCAAAGCACAAGTTGGGCGTAGAGCCGCGCCTCCACCACTTCGGACGGCACAACCGCGCCCGCCTCTAACCCCGCAGCGGCCACACCCCTCATCAAGGTGTGCAGCTTACACTTCTTTGCACTCCATATGTTATTGTGGTTGTGGGCCCAGTGCGCTGCACCGTTGGCCTGCATGTTCCGCTGAGCCTGACTTGGTGCTGGCGGCGGTCAGCCTAACTGTCCGAGGCATTGCGATTACGTCTACGCTGTCTGTTTCGCTGCATTTTCCTAACTAAGTGTGTCGCTGGTTGCCTTCGATGTCCTGGTTTTCCTGTTTCTTTCCTGGTTTTCCTGTTAGTTTTATGTTTATTTAGTGTATTTTGGGATCCAGAAGGGGCAAGAAGGGGCTTTCATCTCGGTCAGGCTCACCAGGATGGCGATGTGAAATTTCTTAATGAAGCTTCTGCCGATCCGAAGGTTGAAGCCTTCGGCACACGATGAGGAACATGTAAACACGCTATAAACAGGTTCTTTTGACATGAGGCAAGAAACTTTCATGCATGTCACCAGTCAAACTTCTGCTGCCATTTTTGTGGTTTTAATTTTCGTTGTATACCTTAGTTGCATCCATGAGTGCCGTAAGCTATGCAGTGATGGGTAATACGTGTATCGATACAGGAAATACAAGAAAATACACGAAAAAACGTGTATTTTTTGTATCGATACAATACAGCGATACAGAGGCGACATGTCACGCGGGAAAGGAGCAGTTTGGAGCAGCGCAGCCGGTCCCGCAGCAGCTTGATGGCTGGGCAGGACGGCGACGGCGGAAAGTCAGGGCCTCCCAAGTTTGATGTTCTTGCATGTATAACCGGCACATGCGACCGACTGCTCCGGAAGCAGACCGATTGCATAAGCCCTGCGCGGCATGGCTTTAGCGCGGACTCTAGTTGTGGCAGCAGCAAGCAGCTGCTTTAAAGGCATCCACGCTACTTGCCGGCCGGCACTTGTATTTTTTGATACGATACGTGTATTTCTGTATTATACAAAAAATACGTATGGGGATGAAGGCCTTCAGGCCGTCCTGTATCCCTATCTTCCTGTGGAGCCCCTACACTTCTCCACAGGAGGGACCGGTGTGTGTCCCTAACCTAGGTCCCTAACCCTAGGAGTCGATAGAGCCCTATCCTACCCTATGCACACTCTATCGCACACACATCCCCTTTGTAAGGGGCAATTGAATTGTTTTGTTTTTTTAGGCTCGTGGCATGATACACATGTCGCTATCGCTGCCGCTGGTGCCGCCGCTGCCACTTCCGCAGCAGGCCTCTGTCGCGCACGCACACCCACTCCTGGCCTGGTCTGCCTGGGTTAGGCATGGCGGGGCGGCCCCACCAGCTGCTGAGCTCGCGGGGGCGGCCCGGCCCGGCGGCAATGCGGCGGATGTTCAGCGCGGCTGACACGTCCCGGTCGTAGAACCGGATGCCAATGCTTGTTGAGCACATCAAGCCCCGGATCCGGGATCGCGTCGCCATGCTGCGCACCGGGCGCAGCCACCTGCAAGGCAACATGGATCAATGCTCATGTGAAAGATCTTTCCTGGCCATTCCAAGTGTCAAGTCAAGCCATGACTGGTCTAAACGGTGCAGGGCACAGTCAAGGGTTGGTGTGTGAGGCTATTTCATAGCTATGTAATGACTCCACTCCTACACTGCACATGCACCTGGGGTCTCTCACCTGAAGGCCTCTGCCTGGCCTGCCACCACATTGGTGCGGGCAGAGCTGACCCGACTGGTACGGAACTCGTGCACCAGCACCACACGCCCAGGGAACTGCTTGCATGCTTCCCGTAGCATCTGCTTGACAGGCACACCCTTGCTGCCAATGCTGCCGCTGCCGCTGAAGCTTGCTGCCCCATAGGCCAGGGCCAGGGGTCGACCTGTGGCAGCTGAGTTGCAGCGTACCATGGCACCCCTCACAGTCTGCAGCCAAGGCACACAAGGAGAGACACATTGTGAGCTCAGGTCCAGCCGTGGCAAAGACAAGCACACATTGTGAGCACACACACTAGCACACACACTGGCCGGGGGACGGCCTACTCACCTCAGCCCAGAACTTGGCCACGGTGCTCTGCTTGTGTCCGTACATCCGGAATCTGGCGTTGGACCAGCGCGGCTTGGACATCTCGGCCCACATGGCGGGCCAGGTCACCATCGTCATAGCGGCGTACTCCCAATACCGCTGCAGCGAGGCGGTGTAGTTGGTGACTTGCGATAGCATAGCGTGTTCGGGCTGGATGCCGGCCATCCAGGCCTTGGACGTCTTGGCGTGCTGCGTGATGCCACTCTGCCGGTAGTAGTGCCCCGCAGTCAGGCTGCGCTGCCACACGGACTCCACAGCGCCGGAGGGGTATCGCTCCTCGTGCGCCACAGTCGCCATGTTGGTCTTGCCTGGGTCGCAGCCCAGCCAGTCGGCGTCCAGGTGCGCCAGCGGGTTGACAGCGCCCTCCTGCTTGCCCATGCGAGGCAGCTTTGCGGGCGGCCCTGCTGGCTTGGGGCGCGTGAACAGCAAGCTGACCGTGACTCCGTCCGTGTGCACCACCTGCGCGAAGGTCTGACCGTCGTTTGGCCAGATGGATGGCTGGATGGCTGGCGGGAGGCTGGATGGAAGTAAGGCGATCCACCGGTTGGCCACCTGCAACCCAACACAGCCGACACAGCCACCTCCGCTGACTCAGTGACTTGGAGCTGCCCAAACACCATCAGTCAATGTTGCCACAAGCAACATGCCTCAAGCAATAATCTACCAGCAATAAGCCTCAAGCAACATGCCTCAAGCAATATGCCTCAAGCAACATGCCAGGCTGCCCAACTCAAGGCTTACTCACCTCACTGTCCCTGGGCCCGGCCACACCATTCCTAAACTTGGTCAAGGAGGTGATGTCCGCAGGCAGCATTCCAGCAGCCCGCATCAGGCCATAGATGGCCTTGGTGTCCAGCTTGATGTGGTGCGCCTTGCAGCTGCAGCTGGGTGTGATTGCAAAGGGGGAGGGGGGCCGGTAGGGCCTGGAGTTGGGCTGCCCCCCAAGTGCCTGCCAGTCTGCCCAGTCCAGCTGCCAGCTGACGTGGGCAGCCTCCAACTGCCTGCTGGTGTCCACTGCATGGCGCAGCAGGCTGCCCCGGTTGACCCTCATCTGCCGCCAGGCTTTGTTGACCACCACCCCCTGACCCACTCCCAGCAATCTCCGCTGCCTGGCCACCTCATACCGCATGGCCTCAGTAGGCACCACCCCACCCTGACCCTGACCCTGACCCTCTAGCCAGGTCACCTCCTCCCCCCGCACACTGCGCACCACCCAGCTGCGCTGACGCTCAGTCCAGGCTGGCCTGCCACCCAACGGCAGCCCAAAGCGGCGCTGGTGCTCGTGTGAGCCAGCGATGACCCTGGCTCCAGCCAGAGCCACCGCTTGCCCAACTCTGCGCTTGAACAGCTCGGTGAGGCTGTTGGCAAAGCTAGTCTCCAGCTTCTGGCCCACGTCGTCGACGGTGTTGCAGTCGTGCGGATAGCGAGGTACAGCGTCGAGCTCGTCGATGAGGTCCGGGTACGCGGCCAACACAGCCACCACAGCAGCGCTGGGCTGAAAGTGTATCCCGGGAGGGGGCACACCGCGGCCGAGCTGCAGGAACAGGTTACGCTCCGCAAAGTCCGGGATGGGCGCGTCCTCAGCAGGGATTTCCTCCAAGAGCTCCAGGCCATCCGCAAGTACAGTGACGCGTGTGAAGCATTCCCGCACCATGAGGCCCAGCAGCAAGCTGGCGAGCAGCGCCCTCTTGCTGCAGGCCTCCACCCAAAGCACAAGTTGGTCGTAGAGCCGCGCCTCCACCACTTCGGAAGGCACAACCGTGCCCGCCTCTAACCCCGCAGCGGCCACACCCCTCATCAAGGTGTGCAGCTTACACTTCTTTGCGCTCCATATGTTGTTGTGGTTGTGGGCCCAGTGCGCTGCACCGTTGGCCTGCATGTTCCGCTGAGCCTGACTTGGCGCTGGCGGCGGTCAGCCTAACTGTCCGAGGCATTACGATTACGTCTACGCTGTCTGTTTCGCTGCATTTTCCTAACTAAGTGTGTCGCTGGTTGCCTTCGATGTCCTGGTTTTCCTGTTTCTTTCCTGGTTTTCCTGTTAGTTTTATGTTTATTTAGTGTATTTTGGGATCCAGAAGGGGCTTCAGTTGTGCTAAGGGCCTTCAATTCGCGAATCGCACATGCCCAACTTCGAGAAGCTTGCTGGTGTCGAGAGTGACGAGTCTCATGCAGCGACCGCGACCCGCTGCTGGTAGCGCTGTGAGGGATGCTTGTAGTGCCTAGTGCGATGCTGGGAAGCGTACCGCGTTTGGCAGCGCGCCCAGCGTTGGCACCGCGCCCAGCGTTGGCACCGCAGGCTCCACGACAGGCACGATTGGCGCTGGCTTAGGTGGAGCCACCGCGAGTGGCAAGACGCTGGCTCCTGCAGGCAGGCCTGCGCCCGGGACCAGGGCGGGTGGTGCAGCTGTCACTGGCACGATGGCTGGGGAGGCCGGCGTCGGCGTTGGAGTCAGCAACACCGTAGGCGTCGTCGCGTTGAACAGCGTCACATTCGCTGGCTCAAGAGTCAGGTCAAGCAGAGCTGGCTGGGCGGGAGCCAGCTGGGCTTGGGCGCCTGCACCACAAGCGCGCAGCCTCGATGAAGCGCCGTTCTGACAGCTGTGCAGCGTCGGCCTTCTGCGACCTACCCAGTGCCAGCAGCACGACGATGAAGCCCGCGAGCATGATGGCTAGCCGAGGACGTGAAGGGTCAAGTTAGAGGACGTCGAGATTCTGATGAGCAGGTGCTTGCGATATCTTACTGCTGGCGTACGGGGACTGTTGATGAAGGCCTTTCTGTGATGCTTGCAGTGACCGACCGGCAAAAGCAATGACCCATCACATGCATCTTTCATCTCGGTCAGGATGTCCTGTATCCCTATCTTCCTGTGGAGCCCCTACACTTCTCCACAGGAGGGACCGGTGTGTGTCCCTAACCTAGGTCCCTAACCCTAGGAGTCGATAGAGCCCTATCCTACCCTATGCACACTCTATCGCACACACATCCCCTTTGTAAGGGGCAATTGAATTGTTTTGTTTTTTTAGGCTCGTGGCATGATACACATGTCGCTATCGCTGCCGCTGGTGCCGCCGCTGCCACTTCCGCAGCAGGCCTCTGTCGCGCACGCACACCCACTCCTGGCCTGGTCTGCCTGGGTCAGGCATGGCGGGGCGGCCCCACCAGCTGCTGAGCTCGCGGGGGCGGCCTGGCCCGGCGGCAATGCGGCGGATGTTCAGCGCGGCTGACACGTCCCGGTCGTAGAACCTGATGCCTGTGCTTGTTGAGCACATCAGGCCCCGGATCCGGGATCGCGTCGCCATGCTGCGCACCGGGCGCAGCCACCTGCAAGGCAACATATATCAATGCTCATGTGAAAGATCTTTCCTGGCCATTCCAAGTGTCAAGTCAAGCCATGACTGGTCTAAACGGTGCAGGGCACAGTCAAGGGTTGGTGTGTGAGGCTATTTCATAGCTATGTAATGACCACTCCTACACTGCACATGCACCTGGGGTCTCTCACCTGAAGGCCTCTGCCTGGCCTGCCACCACATTGGTGCGGGCAGAGCTGACCCGACTGGTACGGAACTCGTGCACCAGCACCACACGCCCAGGGAACTGCTTGCATGCTTCCCGTAGCATCTGCTTGACAGGCACACCCTTGCTGCCAATGCTGCCGCTGCCGCTGAAGCCTGCTGCCCCATAGGCCAGGGCCAGGGGGCGACCTGTGGCAGCTGAGTTGCAGCGTACCATGGCACCCCTCACAGTCTGCAGCCAAGGCACACAAGGAGAGACACATTGTGAGCTCAGGTCCAGCCGTGGCAAAGACAAGCACACATTGTAAGCACACACACTAGCACACACACTGGCCGGGGGACGGCCTACTCACCTCAGCCCAGAACTTGGCCACGGTGCTCTGCTTGTGTCCGTACATCCGGAATCTGGCGTTGGACCAGCGCGGCTTGGACAGCTCGGCCCACCTGGCGGGCCAGGTCACCATCGTCATAGCGGCGTACTCCCAATACCGCTGCAGCGAGGCGGTGTAGTTGGTGACTTGCGATAGCATAGCGTGTTCGGGCTGGATGCCGGCCATCCAGGCCTTGGACGTCTTGGCGTGCTGCGTGATGCCACTCTGCCGGTAGTAGTGCCCCGCAGTCAGGCTGCGCTGCCACACGGACTCCACAGCGCCGGAGGGGTATCGCTCCTCGTGCGCCACAGTCGCCATGTTGGTCTTGCCTGGGTCGCAGCCCAGCCAGTCGGCGTCCAGGTGCGCCAGCGGGTTGACAGCGCCCTCCTGCTTGCCCATGCGAGGCAGCTTTGCGGGCGGCCCTGCTGGCTTGGGGCGCGTGAACAGCAAGCTGACCGTGACTCCGTCCGTGTGCACCACCTGCGCGAAGGTCTGACCGTCGTTTGGCCAGATGGATGGCTGGATGGCTGGCGGGAGGCTGGATGGAAGTAAGGCGATCCACCGGTTGGCCACCTGCAACCCAACACAGCCGACACAGCCACCTCCGCTGACTCAGTGACTTGGAGCTGCCCAAACACCATCAGTCAATGTTGCCACAAGCAACATGCCTCAAGCAATAATCTACCAGCAATAAGCCTCAAGCAACATGCCTCAAGCAATATGCCTCAAGCAACATGCCAGGCTGCCCAACTCAAGGCTTACTCACCTCACTGTCCCTGGGCCCGGCCACACCATTCCTAAACTTGGTCAAGTTGGTGATGTCCGCAGGCAGCATGCCAGCAGCACGCATCAGGCCATAGATGGCCTTGGTGTCCAGCTTGATGTGGTGCGCCTTGCAGCTGCAGCTGGGTGTGATTGCAAAGGGGGAGGGGGGCCGGTAGGGCCTGGAGTTGGGCTGCCCCCCAAGTGCCTGCCAGTCTGCCCAGTCCAGCTGCCAGCTGACGTGGGCAGCCTCCAACTGCCTGCTGGTGTCCACTGCATGGCGCAGCAGGCTGCCCCGGTTGACCTTCCTCCCCCGCCAGGCTTTGTTGACCACCACCCCCTGACCCACTCCCAGCAACCTCCGCTGCCTGGCCACCTCATACCGCATGGCCTCAGTAGGCACCACCCCACCCTGACCCTGACCCTGACCCTCTAGCCAGGTCACCTCCTTCCCCCGCACACTGCGCACCACCCAGCTGCGCTGACGCTCAGTCCAGGCTGGCCTGCCACCCAACGGCAGCCCAAGGCGGCGCTGGTGCTCGTGTGAGCCAGCGATGACCCTGGCTCCAGCCAGAGCCACCGCTTGCCCAACTCTGCGCTTGAACAGCTCGGTGAGGCTGTTGGCAAAGCTAATCTCCAGCTTCTGACCCACGTCGTCGACGGTGTTGCTGTCTTGCTGATAGCGAGGTACAGCGTCGAGCTCGTCGCTGAGGTCCGGGTACGCGGCCAACACAGCCACCACAGCAGCGCTGGGCCGAGAGTGCAAGCCGGGAGGGGGCACACCGCGGCCGAGCTGCAGGAACAGGTTACGCTCCGCAAAGTCCGGGATGGGCGCGTCCTCAGCAGGGATTGCCTCCAAGAGCTCCTGGCCATCCGCAAGTACAGTGACGCGTGTGAAGCATTCCCGCACCATGAGGCCCAGCAGCAAGCTGGCGAGCAGCGCCCTCTTGCTGCAGGCCTCCACCCAAAGCACAAGTTGGGCGTAGAGCCGCGCCTCCACCACTTCGGACGGCACAACCGCGCCCGCCTCTAACCCCGCAGCGGCCACACCCCTCATCAAGGTGTGCAGCTTACACTTCTTTGCACTCCATATGTTATTGTGGTTGTGGGCCCAGTGCGCTGCACCGTTGGCCTGCATGTTCCGCTGCGCCTGACTTGGTGCTGGCGGCGGTCAGCCTAACTGTCCGAGGCATTGCGATTACGTCTACGCTGTCTGTTTCGCTGCATTTTCCTAACTAAGTGTGTCGCTGGTTGCCTTCGATGTCCTGGTTTTCCTGTTTCTTTCCTGGTTTTCCTGTTAGTTTTATGTTTATTTAGTGTATTTTGGGATCCAGAAGGGGCAAGAAGGGGCTTTCATCTCGGTCAGGCTCACCAGGATGGCGATGTGAAATTTCTTAATGAAGCTTCTGCCGATCCGAAGGTTGAAGCCTTCGGCACACGATGAGGAACATGTAAACACGCTATAAACAGGTTCTTTTGACATGAGGCAAGAAACTTTCATGCATGTCACCAGTCAAACTTCTGCTGCCATTTTTGTGGTTTTAATTTTCGTTGTATACCTTAGTTGCATCCATGAGTGCCGTAAGCTATGCAGTGATGGGTAATACGTGTATCGATACAGGAAATACAAGAGAATACACGAAAAAACGTGTATTTTTTGTATCGATACAATACAGCGATACAGAGGCGACATGTCACGCGGGAAAGGAGCAGTTTGGAGCAGCGCAGCCGGTCCCGCAGCAGCTTGATGGCTGGGCAGGACGGCGACGGCGGAAAGTCAGGGCCTCCCAAGTTTGATGTTCTTGCATGTATAACCGGCACATGCGACCGACTGCTCCGGAAGCAGACCGATTGCATAAGCCCTGCGCGGCATGGCTTTAGCGCGGACTCTAGTTGTGGCAGCAGCAAGCAGCTGCTTTAAAGGCATCCACGCTACTTGCCGGCCGGCACTTGTATTTTTTGATACGATACGTGTATTTCTGTATTATACAAAAAATACGTATCGGGATGAAGGCCTTCAGGCCGTCCTGTATCCCTATCTTCCTGTGGAGCCCCTACACTTCTCCACAGGAGGGACCGGTGTGTGTCCCTAACCTAGGTCCCTAACCCTAGGAGTCGATAGAGCCCTATCCTACCCTATGCACACTCTATCGCACACACATCCCCTTTGTAAGGGGCAATCGAATTGTTTGTTTTTTTAGGCTCGTGGCATGATACACATGTCGCTATCGCTGCCGCTGGTGCCGCCGCTGCCACTTCCGCAGCAGGCCTCTGTCGCGCACGCACACCCACTCCTGGCCTGGTCTGCTTGGGTTAGGCATGGCGGGGCGGCCCCACCAGCTGCTGAGCTCGCGGGGGCGGCCCGGCCCGGCGGCAATGCGGCGGATGTTCAGCGCGGCTGACACGTCCCGGTCGTAGAACCTGATGCCAATGCTTGTTGAGCACATCAAGCCCCGGATCCGGGATCGCGTCGCCATGCTGCGCACCGGGCGCAGCCACCTGCAAGGCAACATGGATCAATGCTCATGTGAAAGATCTTTCCTGGCCATTCCAAGTGTCAAGTCAAGCCATGACTGGTCTAAACGGTGCAGGGCACAGTCAAGGGTTGGTGTGTGAGGCTATTTCATAGCTATGTAATGACTCCACTCCTACACTGCACATGCACCTGGGGTCTCTCACCTGATGGCCTCTGCCTGGCCTGCCACCACATTGGTGCGGGCAGAGCTGACCCGACTGGTACGGAACTCGTGCACCAGCACCACACGCCCAGGGAACTGCTTGCATGCTTCCCGTAGCATCTGCTTGACAGGCACACCCTTGCTGCCAATGCTGCCGCTGCCGCTGAAGCTTGCTGCCCCATAGGCCAGGGCCAGGGGTCGACCTGTGGCAGCTGAGTTGCAGCGTACCATGGCACCCCTCACAGTCTGCAGCCAAGGCACACAAGGAGAGACACATTGTGAGCTCAGGTCCAGCCGTGGCAAAGACAAGCACACATTGTGAGCACACACACTAGCACACACACTGGCCGGGGGACGGCCTACTCACCTCAGCCCAGAACTTGGCCACGGTGCTCTGCTTGTGTCCGTACATCCGGAATCTGGCGTTGGACCAGCGCGGCTTGGACATCTCGGCCCACATGGCGGGCCAGGTCACCATCGTCATAGCGGCGTACTCCCAATACCGCTGCAGCGAGGCGGTGTAGTTGGTGACTTGCGATAGCATAGCGTGTTCGGGCTGGATGCCGGCCATCCAGGCCTTGGACGTCTTGGCGTGCTGCGTGATGCCACTCTGCCGGTAGTAGTGCCCCGCAGTCAGGCTGCGCTGCCACACGGACTCCACAGCGCCGGAGGGGTATCGCTCCTCGTGCGCCACAGTCGCCATGTTGGTCTTGCCTGGGTCGCAGCCCAGCCAGTCGGCGTCCAGGTGCGCCAGCGGGTTGACAGCGCCCTCCTGCTTGCCCATGCGAGGCAGCTTTGCGGGCGGCCCTGCTGGCTTGGGGCGCGTGAACAGCAAGCTGACCGTGACTCCGTCCGTGTGCACCACCTGCGCGAAGGTCTGACCGTCGTTTGGCCAGATGGATGGCTGGATGGCTGGCGGGAGGCTGGATGGAAGTAAGGCGATCCACCGGTTGGCCACCTGCAACCCAACACAGCCGACACAGCCACCTCCGCTGACTCAGTGACTTGGAGCCACCCAAACACCATCAGTCAATGTTGCCACAAGCAACATGCCTCAAGCAATAATCTACCAGCAATAAGCCTCAAGCAACATGCCTCAAGCAATATGCCTCAAGCAACATGCCAGGCTGCCCAACTCAAGGCTTACTCACCTCACTGTCCCTGGGCCCGGCCACACCATTCCTAAACTTGGTCAAGTTGGTGATGTCCGCAGGCAGCATGCCAGCAGCACGCATCAGGCCATAGATGGCCTTGGTGTCCAGCTTGATGTGGTGCGCCTTGCAGCTGCAGCTGGGTGTGATTGCAAAGGGGGAGGGGGGCCGGTAGGGCCTGGAGTTGGGCTGCCCCCCAAGTGCCTGCCAGTCTGCCCAGTCCAGCTGCCAGCTGACGTGGGCAGCCTCCAACTGCCTGCTGGTGTCCACTGCATGGCGCAGCAGGCTGCCCCGGTTGACCCTCATCTGCCGCCAGGCTTTGTTGACCACCACCCCCTGACCCACTCCCAGCAACCTCCGCTGCCTGGCCACCTCATACCGCATGGCCTCAGTAGGCACCACCCCACCCTGACCCTGACCCTGACCCTCTAGCCAGGTCACCTCCTCCCCCCGCACACTGCGCACCACCCAGCTGCGCTGACGCTCAGTCCAGGCTGGCCTGCCACCCAACGGCAGCCCAAAGCGGCGCTGGTGCTCGTGTGAGCCAGCGATGACCCTGGCTCCAGCCAGAGCCACCGCTTGCCCAACTCTGCGCTTGAACAGCTCGGTGAGGCTGTTGGCAAAGCTAGTCTCCAGCTTCTGGCCCACGTCGTCGACGGTGTTGCAGTCGTGCGGATAGCGAGGTACAGCGTCGAGCTCGTCGATTAGGTCCGGGTACGCGGCCAACACAGCCACCACAGCAGCGCTGGGCTGAAAGTGTATCCCGGGAGGGGGCACACCGCGGCCGAGCTGCAGGAACAGGTTACGCTCCGCAAAGTCCGGGATGGGCGCGTCCTCAGCAGGGATTTCCTCCAAGAGCTCCAGGCCATCCGCAAGTACAGTGACGCGTGTGAAGCATTCCCGCACCATGAGGCCCAGCAGCAAGCTGGCGAGCAGCGCCCTCTTGCTGCAGGCCTCCACCCAAAGCACAAGTTGGTCGTAGAGCCGCGCCTCCACCACTTCGGACGGCACAACCGCGCCCGCCTCTAACCCCGCAGCGGCCACACCCCTCATCAAGGTGTGCAGCTTACACTTCTTTGCACTCCATATGTTATTGTGGTTGTGGGCCCAGTGCGCTGCACCGTTGGCCTGCATGTTCCGCTGCGCCTGACTTGGTGCTGGCGGCGGTCAGCCTAACTGTCCGAGGCATTGCGATTACGTCTACGCTGTCTGTTTCGCTGCATTTTCCTAACTAAGTGTGTCGCTGGTTGCCTTCGATGTCCTGGTTTTCCTGTTTCTTTCCTGGTTTTCCTGTTAGTTTTATGTTTATTTAGTGTATTTTGGGATCCAGAAGGGGCAAGAAGGGGCTTTCATCTCGGTCAGGCTCACCAGGATGGCGATGTGAAATTTCTTAATGAAGCTTCTGCCGATCCGAAGGTTGAAGCCTTCGGCACACGATGAGGAACATGTAAACACGCTATAAACAGGTTCTTTTGACATGAGGCAAGAAACTTTCATGCATGTCACCAGTCAAACTTCTGCTGCCATTTTTGTGGTTTTAATTTTCGTTGTATACCTTAGTTGCATCCATGAGTGCCGTAAGCTATGCAGTGATGGGTAATACGTGTATCGATACAGGAAATACAAGAGAATACACGAAAAAACGTGTATTTTTTGTATCGATACAATACAGCGATACAGAGGCGACATGTCACGCGGGAAAGGAGCAGTTTGGAGCAGCGCAGCCGGTCCCGCAGCAGCTTGATGGCTGGGCAGGACGGCGACGGCGGAAAGTCAGGGCCTCCCAAGTTTGATGTTCTTGCATGTATAACCGGCACATGCGACCGACTGCTCCGGAAGCAGACCGATTGCATAAGCCCTGCGCGGCATGGCTTTAGCGCGGACTCTAGTTGTGGCAGCAGCAAGCAGCTGCTTTAAAGGCATCCACGCTACTTGCCGGCCGGCACTTGTATTTTTTGATACGATACGTGTATTTCTGTATTATACAAAAAATACGTATGGGGATGAAGGCCTTCAGGCCGTCCTGTATCCCTATCTTCCTGTGGAGCCCCTACACTTCTCCACAGCCATGTCCACCACCTCCTCCTGCTAGCAGCCCACGCGGACAGATGGCATATCGCGCAGCCATGTCCACCACCTCCTCCTGCTAGCAGCCCTCGCGGACATATGGCATATAGCGCAGCCATGTCCACCACCTCCTCCTGCTCATCACCTCCACCTTCTTCACCTCCACCTCCATCTTCCACTACACCTCCACCTCCTTCTTCACCTCCATCTCCACCTCCATCTTCACCTCCACCTCCATGTTCACCTCCACCGCCTTCTTCACCTACACTTGCCTCTTCACCTACTCCCCACCCCCCATCGCCCTTACACCCCCATCTCCATCTCCACCCTTACCCTCATCTTCGACCTGGACCCTCGTTGGTCACCCCACCTCCTCCAGCCCCTCCTACAAGCTCAGCCTTTGACCCTCCCCCTCCTCCCTCCCTTAGCCCCTCACCCACCTGGACCCCTCGTTGGTCACCCTACCTCCTCCAGCCCCTCCTTCAAGCTCAGCCTTTGACCCTCCCCCTCCTCCCTCCCTTAGCCCCTCACCCACCTGGACCCCTCGTTGGTCACCCTACCTCCTCCAGCCCCTCCTTCAAGCTCAGCCTTTGACCCTCCCCCTCCTCCCTCCCTTAGCCCCTCACCCACCTGGACCCCTCGTTGGTCACCCTACCTCCTCCAGCCCCTCCTTCAAGCTCAGCCTTTGACCCTCCCCCTCCTCCCTCCCTTAGCCCCTCACCCACCTGGACCCCTCGTTGGTCACCCTACCTCCTCCAGCCCCTCCTTCAAGCTCAGCCTTTGACCCTCCCCCTCCTCCCTCCCTTAGCCCCTCACCCACCTGGACCCCTCGTTGGTCACCCTACCTCCTCCAGCCCCTCCTTCAAGCTCAGCCTTTGACCCTCCCCCTCCTCCCTCCCTTAGCCCCTCACCCACCTGGACCCCTCGTTGGTCACCCTACCTCCTCCAGCCCCTCCTTCAAGCTCAGCCTTTGACCCTCCCCCTCCTCCCTCCCTTAGCCCCTCACCCACCTGGACCCCTCGTTGGTCACCCTACCTCCTCCAGCCCCTCCTTCAAGCTCAGCCTTTGACCCTCCCCCTCCTCCCTCCCTTAGCCCCTCACCCACCTGGACCCCTCGTTGGTCACCCTACCTCCTCCAGCCCCTCCTTCAAGCTCAGCCTTTGACCCTCCCCCTCCTCCCTCCCTTAGCCCCTCACCCACCTGGACCCCTCGTTGGTCACCCTACCTCCTCCAGCCCCTCCTTCAAGCTCAGCCTTAACCTTCCTGTCTCCCTTAGCACGTGTCCCAGTATTTACCTCTTCTCTATAAGCTCCTTTTCCGAGTTCTCTTCTCCTAGTTTGTTTCCCTCCCTCTTTTGCTTTACGTTCAGTTCAACTCTTCGGCTTTTACCTTTGGAGGTTGGCTTGTATCCATCCAAGCCCTGCCTCTTTAGTGTAACAACTACGTATCGGGATGAAGGCCTTCAGGCCGTCCTGTATCCCTATCTTCCTGTGGAGCCCCTACACTTCTCCACAGGAGGGACCGGTGTGTGTCCCTAACCTAGGTCCCTAACCCTAGGAGTCGATAGAGCCCTATCCTACCCTATGCACACTCTATCGCACACACATCCCCTTTGTAAGGGGCAATCGAATTGTTTGTTTTTTTAGGCTCGTGGCATGATACACATGTCGCTATCGCTGCCGCTGGTGCCGCCGCTGCCACTTCCGCAGCAGGCCTCTGTCGCGCACGCACACCCACTCCTGGCCTGGTCTGCCTGGGTTAGGCATGGCGGGGCGGCCCCACCAGCTGCTGAGCTCGCGGGGGCGGCCCGGCCCGGCGGCAATGCGGCGGATGTTCAGCGCGGCTGACACGTCCCGGTCGTAGAACCTGATGCCAATGCTTGTTGAGCACATCAAGCCCCGGATCCGGGATCGCGTCGCCATGCTGCGCACCGGGCGCAGCCACCTGCAAGGCAACATGGATCAATGCTCATGTGAAAGATCTTTCCTGGCCATTCCAAGTGTCAAGTCAAGCCATGACTGGTCTAAACGGTGCAGGGCACAGTCAAGGGTTGGTGTGTGAGGCTATTTCATAGCTATGTAATGACTCCACTCCTACACTGCACATGCACCTGGGGTCTCTCACCTGATGGCCTCTGCCTGGCCTGCCACCACATTGGTGCGGGCAGAGCTGACCCGACTGGTACGGAACTCGTGCACCAGCACCACACGCCCAGGGAACTGCTTGCATGCTTCCCGTAGCATCTGCTTGACAGGCACACCCTTGCTGCCAATGCTGCCGCTGCCGCTGAAGCTTGCTGCCCCATAGGCCAGGGCCAGGGGTCGACCTGTGGCAGCTGAGTTGCAGCGTACCATGGCACCCCTCACAGTCTGCAGCCAAGGCACACAAGGAGAGACACATTGTGAGCTCAGGTCCAGCCGTGGCAAAGACAAGCACACATTGTGAGCACACACACTAGCACACACACTGGCCGGGGGACGGCCTACTCACCTCAGCCCAGAACTTGGCCACGGTGCTCTGCTTGTGTCCGTACATCCGGAATCTGGCGTTGGACCAGCGCGGCTTGGACATCTCGGCCCACATGGCGGGCCAGGTCACCATCGTCATAGCGGCGTACTCCCAATACCGCTGCAGCGAGGCGGTGTAGTTGGTGACTTGCGATAGCATAGCGTGTTCGGGCTGGATGCCGGCCATCCAGGCCTTGGACGTCTTGGCGTGCTGCGTGATGCCACTCTGCCGGTAGTAGTGCCCCGCAGTCAGGCTGCGCTGCCACACGGACTCCACAGCGCCGGAGGGGTATCGCTCCTCGTGCGCCACAGTCGCCATGTTGGTCTTGCCTGGGTCGCAGCCCAGCCAGTCGGCGTCCAGGTGCGCCAGCGGGTTGACAGCGCCCTCCTGCTTGCCCATGCGAGGCAGCTTTGCGGGCGGCCCTGCTGGCTTGGGGCGCGTGAACAGCAAGCTGACCGTGACTCCGTCCGTGTGCACCACCTGCGCGAAGGTCTGACCGTCGTTTGGCCAGATGGATGGCTGGATGGCTGGCGGGAGGCTGGATGGAAGTAAGGCGATCCACCGGTTGGCCACCTGCAACCCAACACAGCCGACACAGCCACCTCCGCTGACTCAGTGACTTGGAGCCACCCAAACACCATCAGTCAATGTTGCCACAAGCAACATGCCTCAAGCAATAATCTACCAGCAATAAGCCTCAAGCAACATGCCTCAAGCAATATGCCTCAAGCAACATGCCAGGCTGCCCAACTCAAGGCTTACTCACCTCACTGTCCCTGGGCCCGGCCACACCATTCCTAAACTTGGTCAAGGAGGTGATGTCCGCAGGCAGCATTCCAGCAGCCCGCATCAGGCCATAGATGGCCTTGGTGTCCAGCTTGATGTGGTGCGCCTTGCAGCTGCAGCTGGGTGTGATTGCAAAGGGGGAGGGGGGCCGGTAGGGCCTGGAGTTGGGCTGCCCCCCAAGTGCCTGCCAGTCTGCCCAGTCCAGCTGCCAGCTGACGTGGGCAGCCTCCAACTGCCTGCTGGTGTCCACTGCATGGCGCAGCAGGCTGCCCCGGTTGACCCTCATCTGCCGCCAGGCTTTGTTGACCACCACCCCATGACCCACTCCCAGCAACCTCCGCTGCCTGGCCACCTCATACCGCATGGCCTCAGTAGGCACCACCCCACCCTGACCCTGACCCTGACCCTCTAGCCAGGTCACCTCCTCCCCCCGCACACTGCGCACCACCCAGCTGCGCTGACGCTCAGTCCAGGCTGGCCTGCCACCCAACGGCAGCCCAAAGCGGCGCTGGTGCTCGTGTGAGCCAGCGATGACCCTGGCTCCAGCCAGAGCCACCGCTTGCCCAACTCTGCGCTTGAACAGCTCGGTGAGGCTGTTGGCAAAGCTAGTCTCCAGCTTCTGGCCCACGTCGTCGACGGTGTTGCAGTCGTGCGGATAGCGAGGTACAGCGTCGAGCTCGTCGATGAGGTCCGGGTACGCGGCCAACACAGCCACCACAGCAGCGCTGGGCTGAAAGTGTATCCCGGGAGGGGGCACACCGCGGCCGAGCTGCAGGAACAGGTTACGCTCCGCAAAGTCCGGGATGGGCGCGTCCTCAGCAGGGATTTCCTCCAAGAGCTCCAGGCCATCCGCAAGTACAGTGACGCGTGTGAAGCATTCCCGCACCATGAGGCCCAGCAGCAAGCTGGCGAGCAGCGCCCTCTTGCTGCAGGCCTCCACCCAAAGCACAAGTTGGTCGTAGAGCCGCGCCTCCACCACTTCGGACGGCACAACCGCGCCCGCCTCTAACCCCGCAGCGGCCACACCCCTCATCAAGGTGTGCAGCTTACACTTCTTTGCACTCCATATGTTATTGTGGTTGTGGGCCCAGTGCGCTGCACCGTTGGCCTGCATGTTCCGCTGCGCCTGACTTGGTGCTGGCGGCGGTCAGCCTAACTGTCCGAGGCATTGCGATTACGTCTACGCTGTCTGTTTCGCTGCATTTTCCTAACTAAGTGTGTCGCTGGTTGCCTTCGATGTCCTGGTTTTCCTGTTTCTTTCCTGGTTTTCCTGTTAGTTTTATGTTTATTTAGTGTATTTTGGGATCCAGAAGGGGCAAGAAGGGGCTTTCATCTCGGTCAGGCTCACCAGGATGGCGATGTGAAATTTCTTAATGAAGCTTCTGCCGATCCGAAGGTTGAAGCCTTCGGCACACGATGAGGAACATGTAAACACGCTATAAACAGGTTCTTTTGACATGAGGCAAGAAACTTTCATGCATGTCACCAGTCAAATTCCTGCTGCCGTTTTTGTGGTTTTAGTTTTCGCTGTATACCTTAGTTACATCCGTGAGTGCCTAAAGCTATGTCATGTTCATAAATATGACAAATCTCCTCAGAATGACCTCGGGCTCGTATCTTCGGTTGCTATCAGCTTTTTGGATGAAGATTTCGCTGTGTCTGCGGCCCTTACTTAGTACCCATAACGGAGATCTCAAGACGTGCTGGCGCTGTTGTGAAGTGTGCCAAGTGTAAATTCCTACAACCCTCATGCAACACCATGTGAAGTGCGCCAGTCTCCGCATCATCGCGATCCGACTGATTGTACCGTGACAACTTTCTATTGGTTTGTTCCAGTGAACTTGATTTCATTTGAACTTGATTCCCATTTTGACCAAGCATGGTAGCCTTGCAAAGTATACCACACTTTGCGACTCAGCACGAAAACATAGATCACTGACGTTACTGTCCTTGGTGCTGTGTCTACCGCGCTTGCCTTGAGCTGCTGTGCTTCACCCATGTCAGCTACCAGTCAGCCACCGGCCTGGCATACCAAGGAAGGGTGAAGGACTGACCAAGGCAAACAAGCAGGGGACAAAGAGGGCGAGGAAGGGCGCAAGCATGCAGGCAAGTAAGAAAAGAGGAAAGGAGTGGGAGTGGAAGGGCAGCTGTGAATGAGGGTGCCCTTCGTCAGATCACAGATGGCTGATCAGTGATGGGTGGTAGGCACCGGGGTTTTCAAGCTGTTGCCTTTGCGCCAGCGCCTGACATGGAGTCCTGCACAAGCGCGAGCGCACAGTTGAGTGCACATGTATTGACAGCACAGGCCTGCTGCCTTGGCTAATGACATCATAACACACTGCTTGGCTAGCCTCTTCCCTCCCTGCTACTGGGCTCATGAGGCTCAGCGCCATAGCTCAGTGGCGATGTGTCAAGTGAGGAGGTCACAGAGCCTGCAGATGTCTAGAGCCATGCTTCACAGGGCCTTGCCTACACAAAGCTCTCACAACCGTGACCTGCCAGTGTTGGTGGGGCTAGGCAACTGTCTATGACCAAGCCGAATGATGGATCTTGCCCAGGTCGCGGGCCTGTGCTGCCTTGCCGAGCAAGAACCGTGCATGGAGGCACTCAAGGTGCATGAAAGCACTCACGGTGCATGGAGGCAATCACGGTGCATGGAGGCACTCAAGGAAGGACGCCACTTGCCTGCATCTCCTTGGTGACTTGCGCATGGTGATGGTACTCCATGCTAAACTCCCCCTTACCCTGCGGCACCACCACAATGAGCTGAAGTCAGTGATACCGCCATTGTGATACCGCCACCTTACAGACCCGTCGCACCTGCGTCGCACTGCGCAGGGCGGTGGAGTAGCCAAACATTGCGTTCAAGGGGACCTCGCAGACGATGACCGCGTCGTCCCCCTGTGAGCATGACGAACTCGGCGTATGGGTAAACATGCAAACAGGGGTCATTGAGTGCACGACGAATGAATCGCTACGGACGGGCGTGGTCGCGACTCGCTCCTGAGCATGACATGAGCAGTGCGGGTTGGGGACAAGGGCTGATGCAGTCATGGTCCCACTTGGTTGTACGAGTCCATGATCACACCCTTGCGCCTGTTCAGGTCCCCCATCACGTTGCCTGCAAGCCAGGAGCCACAATGGAGATGCAGCATGGCCAGGGGAAGCAGGAGGATGTGTTGGAAGGCATCCATGTTCCATGTTTTAACAAAACGGAACAGTTTATGTGTATGCTGGTGCTGCACCTGCTGCTGATGGATGGCGGCTTTGAGCAAACTACAGGTGTATGGGAACGATGGCCATGACATGAGTCGCTGGGTTTTGGTTTATCAGAGCCAGATTGAGACGTGGACAACAATTCAACGCCACTGCCCTCATTAACGGTTCTGTGCGCTGCAAGGAACCACACCTTGGAATTCAGATGGCACGATGACCTCCACCTTCATGATAGGCTCCAAGACCACAGGGGAGGCGGCTGGGTAGGCCTGCAACCACCATCACCAGCAGCACTAGTCTGCTAGAACAAACGGTTCTTCTTCACTGATGCCCATAAGCAACCGTCCCTGACTTTAAACGAAGTCAGCTGCTTTGCCAAGCGCAAACGTGGCTTTCAAACATCAGTAACCTACAGCGCCGCAACCCAGGATGTGTTCAAGTCAACCTAGTCGGCTTCATACTGCCGCTCCCGCGCCCCACCTGTCGGAAAGCGTTGACCGCGGCGATGCGGAATGCCAGCTCGCTGGAGTCAACTGCATGCGCGGCACCGTCCAGCAGCACCACACGCACGCCCTGCGCGCAGTCGCATGCTCAGTAGCGCCCATCCAAGCGCGCAGCACCGGAAGCGACACACGGCTCGCTGGACCAGCAGGACACCGCGCCCAGCCCACCTCCACTGGCGCTCCAATCAGCGTGCCACTGTTGGCTGCTTCGCGAAAGCCCTTCTCAATCGAATTGTGGAACTCGGGCGGGATGTTGTTGCCACTTAACTGCAGCACACATCGGCGAGTGGAGCTGTGCTACACGAGGTACCTTTGAACGTGCATCAAGGGGTACCGTGCCTACCATTTCCGCGGTTGTTGGCCTTATTGCCCCCCACCTGGTTGTCAAACAGGAATTTGACGCCCTCCTTGCCTTGGCTGCTGCTTGCGCCAGGCTCCTCGTCCAGTGGGTCCAGGTATCCAATGACGCGACCAAACTGGCCTGCAACCGCAGTCACGGCCACCGCCTTGACTGCCCCACTACAGCAATAAACACTTTCATAGCCAGCACTACCACGTCGCAAGCCATTATGGCAGCATCATAGCAGACATGGTCACACTACTGGCAGCGTGTGTGTGCCCTCACTGTAGCAGGCCTTGTCATCCTGTCCTTGCTGGTGGCTGGCAAGCGGCGCACCTGAGCCTCCCGACTGCTTCTTGTGCAAGTAGTTGAAGTCTGCTCGCGATCGAATTGTTTCTCTGAAGTTCACCCTGGGCTTGCCCACCTCGCAGTCAACCTGGTCATGGCAGGGTAGGGCACAGCCAACGGGGTTGGGTTGGGTTGGGTTGGGTTGGGGTGGGTCTGGTGGGGCGGGGCGGGGCGGGGCGGGGCGGGGCGGGGCGGGGCGGGGCGGGGCGGGGCGGGGCGGGGTGGGGTGGGGTGGGGTGGGGTGGGGTGGGGTGGGGTGGGGTGGGGTGGGGTGGGGTGGGGTGGGGTGGGGTGGGGTGGGGTGGGGTGGGGTGGGGTGGGGTGGGGTGGGGTGGGGTGGGGTGGGGTGGGGTGGGGTGGGGTGGGGTGGGGTGGGGTGGGGTGGGGTGGGGTGGGGTGGGGTGGGGTGGGGTGGGGTGGGGTGGGGTGGGGTGGGGTGGGGTGGGGTGGGGTGGGGTGGGGTGGGGTGGGGTGGGGTGCTAGGTCTAGTGAAGGAGCAGGGCAGAGGAGTGTTAGACAGTAATGCAGGCGCATCAGCGACGACCATGGCTACATGATACGTCAGCCCACACCCACTACCACCAGGCACCCAGCACACAGGGGTGGATGCCCCAGCAGCTGCCAGCGGAATCAACTCCTTCCATGGTGCCGGAGTACCTATCCCTCCCTTCCGTCCCGCTGCCCCTCCCTGTCTTCTTCTTCACACACAAACGCGACCGCACCCTCCCCTTGCCACCCCTGCTCACCTTATATTCGCGGCGCATGCGCTCAACGTAGATCTCCAAGTGCAGCTCACCCATACCGCTGATGATGATCTCCCCAGTCTCGGAGTTGCTGCTGACCTGGGGTCGCAGCCGGGACCATGGCCAGGGTAGGCCAAGGGTAGCAAGACGGGGCCATGGGAAGGGGGCTGTGCAGTGCCGTGCCGTGCCGTGCCGTGCTGTGTAGCAAGACAGGGCCGTGGACAAAAGGCTTGATGATGCCGTGTCGTGACGTGTCACATTGCACCGGGCAGGGTTTCTCTGGTCGTATATATCTTACCTTGAAGGTGGGGTCTTCCTTTTGGAAACGAGTCAGGGCTCGCATGAAGCCAGCCATCTGGTCACTGGCTTTGGGGATGAGGGCTAGGCTCATCACCGGCTCAGGGACCCGCATAGAGGACATGGCTAGCCTGGCAGGTAAAGACAGGATGGCAGACAGGACAGCAGGCAGGAGGGAGATGAAGGCAGACTGGCAGGCACAAATCAGGGTATGCAACCCTCCCTCCTCCCTCCTCCCTCCCCCTTCTCTACCCTCCCCCTCCCCCTTGCCACTGCTCCCTGCTCTGCCCTCCACCCCTGCCTCCTCCCCTCCCTTACTTGACAGTGCCGTCAGTGAAGGTCTCTCCACTGGCGCAGTCTACCCCGAAAATGGCCACGATGTCTCCTGCTGACGCTGACTCAATCTCCTCCATTTCGTCACTGCAGCCACCTCAGGCAGCAGTGGGGCGTGACTGCATGCAGGCCACACCCCCGCCCAACCCCCTGATGCCAGCAGTAGCAGCTGCAGCAGCAGCCACTGTAGGTAGGGTCAGGGTCAGGGTCAGGGTCAGGGTCAGGGTCAGGGTCAGGGTCAGGGTCAGGGTCAGGGTCAGGGTCAGGGTCAGGGTCAGGGTCAGGGTCAGGGTCAGGGTCAGGGTCAGGGTCAGGTCAGGGTACTACCTGTGCATGCGCACCAGGCGCGGGATGCGCACTCTCTTCCCGGTGTTGGTGCTGGTAATGTGTGCGCCCTTCTTGATGCTACCGCTGTACATGCGTAAGTATGTCAGCTGCCCATACCTGCGCCACAGATCGACATTCACACAGGTGGCAGCAGTGGGGTGGAAACGGGTTGGAGGCAGTGCTGGAGGGGGGACAAGGAGCGCCTGCGGTTCTTGACATAGTGGGCCAGGGTATGAACCAGGGTATGAGGCAGAGGGGAAAAGCAGAGGGCAGAGGAGGCAGAAGAGCTGTGGGAACCCCTTCCCCTCCTGGTGGGGCAGGGGGGCAGAAGAGGCGGTAGTTGTCTGTCTGTACAGCATGTAGAATGTTACATATACAACCTCCTTCCTCAACTTTCCAGCCCCTCACCCCCTGCCCCTCACCCCCTGCCCCTCACCCCCTGCCCCTCACCCCCTGCCCCTCACCCCCTGTCCAGCAGCCCCCTGGCTGCACTCCCCCCGCCCCACCTGCCCTCCTCCAACTTGAAGGCCAGACCCACGAAGGGGCCAGAGGGGGAGCAGGGCAGCACCAAGGCCTCCTCCACCCCCCCTCTCAGCTCCAAAGCCGTGTTCTCCACATCAGTGGGGCAGGGCAGGTAGTCAGTCACACCATCCAGCAGCAGCTGAACACCTGCAGCCTCACCAGCAGCCCCTAGCATTGGAGTGCGCCTAGTTATGGTGGGTGTTGCAGGTAGCTAGGCGTGCCCAGCACCCTTGAGGGAGAGGGTGGCCACCAGTGGGCGAGTTGTGTCATGGCAGGTGACATGGCCCAGGCTCATACCCTCAAGTTCATAGCTTGACCATACTTGGCTTCGAAGTTCACAGCTCTTCAAAATTCACAGCTCAGGTCCACAATTCGGCGGGGTATTCGCAAACACGCCGGTCAAAGGTCGCTTTTCACAGCGCGATGCGCGACAGCGCACTTCGCAAAGCGACCATTTCATAGCGCAAAGCGACCTCTGAAACATGCCATTTCATAGCGAACGCTGATTCTAGCGCGAAAACAACCCACTGGTGGCCACTCAGTTGGTGGTCTAACTCTACTTGTGCAGGGCTTCCCCCTCAGCCTCAGGCGGCGCCCACCTTTGTTCTTGAAGGCAGAGCCCATGAAGACGGGCTGAAAGCGCTGGGCTAGGGTGGCGCGCCGTATGCCCGCCTGCAGGGCTTCAGGGGACACGGCCTCCTCCCCTAGGAACAGCTCAGCCACCTGGAGGCAGGACGACGGCAGGGGGCCGGGCGGACATCAGTTGGGCGCATGGTATTTTGGCACATAGCAGCTGAACACATGGCAGCTGAACACATGGCAGCTGAACACATAGCAGCTGAACACATGGCAGCTGAACACATGGCAGCTGAACACATGGCAGCTGAACACATAGCAGCTGAACACATGGCAATTGTTCACATGGCAGCTTGAGGACAGAGGGACAGGACTAGGCATAAGGGGAGCGGGTGGGGCTCAGGGAGGGGCTCAGGAGGGGGGGTGCTGAAGGTGGGATGAGGTGAGGGGCAGGAGGAGAAGCCCCTGGCATTAAACAAGGCGAGGAGGGCAGTGACAGAAGTGACCAGGGAAAAGAAATGAAAGAAAGACCATGCCCTCGCCGTCGGGCGTGCTGTTAGGGGAGGAGAGTAGGCTCGGGGCATGTCCCTGCTGCCCTCCCACCATGCAGCCAGTGGCAGACAAAGCAGCAGCAGACTGGAAGCGGGTCACGGGAGGGGCTACTGCCTGGAAGGGGTACGACCTGTTCCCTCCACCTACTCTGGATGGACAAGGGTGGACCAGGTGAGGCAGGGTGGCAGGGAGGGAGCGTGCAGAAACAGCTCGGTGGCATGGCTTGGCACCACCACAAGCTCTAGGTGGGAGACCCACACAACAGGGTTGCACTGTACCTGAGCAGCCTGACCAGGGCGACAACATTGAGCAGGCGCTACTATAGCATCTCCTGGCCGTCATCGTCTCAGCGTCACGCACTTGAGTAAGGGGTGTGAGGCAGGTTCCAACCACTTTGCCGTGAGTGAGGTCAC
Source organism: Haematococcus lacustris (assembly GCA_030144725.1). Taxonomy (NCBI): domain Eukaryota; kingdom Viridiplantae; phylum Chlorophyta; class Chlorophyceae; order Chlamydomonadales; family Haematococcaceae; genus Haematococcus; species Haematococcus lacustris. The sequence goes on along the minus strand of JASKMD010000030.1, from coordinate 6,013,261 downwards.
ACTCACCCACTGACCTGACTGGTCCTCTGCCCATCACTGTGTGCCCACCACCATCCCCCTGATCTCCCTTAGCCTCCACCTCACTTCACAGTCTGCTCCATAGCCCATCAAATTGAGAGCCTGCTGCAGGTTTGGGTGTCACTGCAACTAGACAGAGTGGGGTGACTAGACAGAGCGTCATATGCGACATATGCTCTGCATGGTCCAACAAGGCGGAGCCTACTGGCTAGGGGCGCACCTGGTCGTCCACCTCACTGACCCGCTCCACCAGCTCTGCCCTCCGCGCCTCCACCTCCTCCTCTAACTCAGCCGGGATGGCCAACTCCCTGACCTGTGGCAGGAACGGGTGGATGTGGGTAGCAAGGGGAGGTGAGGAAGATAAATGTGTGGATGAGAGCAAAGCAAGGACATGACCTTACATGCACAGGTAGTGTGAGAGAGTGAGATTGGGTTGACGACTGCACCAGGGTGTTTGAAGAGCAGGGGTAGGAGGTGGGAGTGGAAAAATGAGGAGGGGGAGTGAGAGAGGCAGTGAGGCAGGCGGATCTCACTGTGTCACCCTTAGGACCCTCGAAGACCAGCGCTTTGCGACGGACCAGGTCCACCACCCCCCTGAGCCACAGCAAGTGAGTGAGCAGCCAGGCAGATGGTCAGCCAGGCAGGTGGTCAGCCAGGCAGGTGGTCAGCCATGCCGGTGGGCAGGCAAATGGGCAGGTGTGTAGTCTTGCAGGCAGGTGGGCAGGCAAATGGGCAGGCAGGCAAGGCAGGCTCTGACTGAATGGGATCATCATAACCACAAGGTCTGTGGGGGGTCAGACCCAGGCCTGCTTGCCTGCTTGGTTGGGCACCCCCACACCTGTCCTGGCCTGCTCTTGCCTGATCAAGACCTTGTGCTAAGCTGCTGATCAACACAAATGGTCAGCACAGATGGTCAGCACAGATAACAGAGCCCTTTCAGGTCTAAGAGTGGCAGTAGGGCCTGTTCCCATGCTGGCCTTTTCACCCCTGGTCTTCCATCCCCTGGAGCAACCCGGCATCATGCTGCATGTCACAGGTCATCTGGCTTGCATGCCTGCAGTGGTTTGCTGCGGAGTCTGGGCAGGCCTTACCTGTGCTGGTCTTCCAGCCCCAGGGGCAGCTGCACGGCGGCGGCGTTTAGCTTCAGCTTGTCCCGCGCTGCTGCTATGACACGCCATGGGTTGGCTCCCTGTGGAGAGGGGGAGGCAGAGGGTGGTGGGTGGGGCTGCTGCCCTGAACACTGCGCAGCCTCATAGCCAGCATGGTGAGGCGGAGCGGGCTCACTCATGTCAGGAGGTGAGGGCCATGTCATTGATCAGATGCAGGGGCAGAGGCAGGGGCAGAGGCAGGGGCAGGGGCAGGGGCAGGCGCAGGGGCAGGGGCAGGGGCAGGGGCAGGGGCAGGGGCAGGGGCAGGGGCAGGGGCAGGGGCAGAGGCAGGGGCAGGGGCAGGGGCAGGGGCAGGCGCAGGGGCAGGGGCAGGGGCAGGGGCAGGCGCAGGGGCAGGGGCAGGGGCAGGGGCAGGGGCAGGGGCAGGGGCAGGGGCAGGGGCAGGGGCAGGGGCAGGGGCAGGGGCAGGGGCAGGGGCAGGGGCAGGCGCAGGCGCAGGCGCAGGCGCAGGGGCAGGGGCAGGGGCAGGGGCAGGGGCAGGGGCAGGGGCAGGGGCAGGGGCAGGGGCAGGGGCAGGGGCAGGGGCAGGGGCAGGGGCAGGGGCAGGGGCAGGGGCAGGGGCAGGGGCAGGGGCAGGGGCAGGGGCAGGCGCAGGCGCAGGGGCAGGGGCAGGGGCAGGGGCAGGGGCAGGGGCAGGGGCAGGGGCAGGGGCAGGGGCAGGGGCAGGGGCAGGGGCAGGGGCAGGGGCAGGGGCAGGGGCAGGGGCAGGGGCAGGGGCAGGGGCAGGGGCAGGGGCAGGAGCAGGAGGCAGGGTGTAGCAGGTAGGGTCCAGCCGGGCCTTGCCTGGCGGTCTAGCTTGTTGATGAAGATGAGGCGGGGGACGCTGTAGCGCTTCATCTGGCGGTCCACTGTGATGGACTGCAGGGGGAACATGGAGCAGCAAGGTAGGCAGCAGCAGGCTGCAGCTTATCTGGCAGGTGGAGGTCAGGGCCAGGGTGGCAGTGGGTGCTGTAGCAGCAGGCAGCAGGCTGGTGGGAGAGCTGTGGCCTGTGACTAGCATTAGTCGGAACTGAGTAGAGTAGAAGTGGGACGGGCTGGCTGGTAGCTCAGACCGCTGGCAGGCAGGTGGGCAAGCGGGCAGGGGCTTGGGCAGGAGGTTGTGGTCAGCTGGAATGAGTCAAGTCAACCCAGGGCCTTCAGCTAGGTGCAAGTGATGGTGTCCCTCGAGCCTTGTCCAAACACGCGTGGAAGCATGAGTGACAGCTGTAGGTCACAGCTAGGTCACAGACCACACAGTCGCCTTCCACATCACTCCCCACACTTGAGTGATTGAGGCAGCGCCTGGGCACCTGCTCACCTGGCTCTGCACCCCTCCGACCCCGCACAGCACCAGGATGGCCCCGTCCAACACTCGCAACGCGCGCTCGACCTGCAGCCACCACGCAGCCAGCGCTAGGGGGTAATGAAAGGCACTGCAGGCGGAAAAGGCTCTGGGCAGCAGGGACGTCACCGGGTAGGGGCCGTTGCTCCTGCCGTCCTACTGAGTGCTGGCCTCAATAGCCTGCTGTACTGCCCTTCGGGGTGACCCCTTTAAAACCTCGGTCGCTGCTGCAAGGGTAAGAGCAGCAGCGAGTGGCCAGAGTTCGGTCCGGAGCCGCCCAGTGGGACTGCACGAGCCGCATGGCCGCAGTTAGTCCTGATGCGGCACACGCACGCGGAGTAGGCCATCTGCGCGGCGCACCTCGATAGTGAAGTCGACGTGCCCCGGGGTGTCGATGATGTTGATCCGCGTGTCTTTCCACCTGCGACAGCCATGCAAGCACTGTCGCCGCCCACACCGACGTGGCCGGGCGCGACTCACGTCAGCGCCCCGCCTCTGCCCGCCTTGCCCCATATCCCACCTGAGATGCCTGGCCACCAAGCTTTGGCTGTGGCTGTAGCTCACTCTCATCACACCTGCATGCTACTGCATTCTGCTGCCCCGCTCACCTGCAGTAGGTTGCCGCAGACTGGATGGTGATGCCCTTCTCCCGCTCCAGCTCCATGTGGTCCATTTTAGCACCCACCCCGTCACGCCCCTTGACCTGCAGGGGTCGGCAACAGGCCAGACGCTGGGGGCAGTAGTGCAGCAGCAGGCTCAGCCGGCAGGAAGGAATGGTAGAGGCCAGCAACCAGCGACAAAGTAAGCAGCAAAGCACAGCAGGGGAGGGCAGCAGCAGGTACAGATGCAGATGGAGCAGCAGGATCAGGGCGCCTGGTGCTGACCATGCATGCAGCATAAGGTTGTGGAAGCGGCAGTGGCAGTGGCAGCGGTGACATGGCAGCGACAGCAGTAGGTTGGCAGCCAGGGAGCACATCCAGTGCTGCCCTTCTCCCTGAGGCACACACGCTGCCCAGGGCGTAGTCTTCCTTTCTTTCTTCTTTTAGCAGCAACGGCAAAATGACAGACATCACTGGCAGAGACACTGGCTGCTGCTAGTCACCCCTCTGAGGGTCAGGCAGTAGTGCAGGGGACGGGGCTCCTGCAAGCTCAGGGACACTAGTGTGGATGTAGAGGACCCTTTGGGCTGTGTCAGGCTATGGGGAAGGCTGGGGGCTGGAGAGTGGAGCTCACCCTGCAACCCTGCAATTCACCCAACCACAGCTAGCGTGGCTGTATACCTTGCCCCCCAAGGCCCAGGAGCAGCAGCAGCAGCCTGCTGGGGCACAGTAATGTGTGCCCCCTTTGTTGAGCTGTCATCAGCTTACAATTAGTGCATGTTTTGTCATGCCAACTCTACATCATAGCCCTCGGGTCAGGCAATAGTGTAGGTGGTAGGCGGCTCATGTGCCATGTGCACTGGGTTTACTCCACACAGCCCAATAACACTGTTTGAGTCGAGTCTAGTTAGTGGCTGCTAGTGGCTGCTAGTGGCTGCTAGTAGGTACTTCAGATGGAGGCCCTAGTGAGGTGGCTCAGATGGAGGCCCTAGTGAGGGACAAGAGGGCTGGAGAGTGTAGCAGCAGGGATGGGGAAAGAAGCAGCCGGGCAAGCGAGGGGGCAGGGGCCGAATGGGATGGCTGTGGAGAATCAGGCTGCAGGTCTGGGAGGCTGGGAAGCTGAGGGGCTGAGGGACTTGCATGGATGGCTGTGCTTTACAGGCATTTGTGGGTTGTGTGCCTCACCTCATGAATGTCCTGGATTCTGCCAGTGTAGTACAGGATTCGTTCAGTCAGGGTTGTCTTGCCCGAGTCAATGTGGGCAGAGATGCCAATGTTCCTGATGCAGGCAAGCGCTGCCCGCTCCGCCTCGCTCACGTCTCTCAAGCTGGTCATCAACCGCCACCCACAGCCTGACACAGCTCCCCTTGCCCCTGCTGCTGCTATTCCTGCTGCTGGTCCTGCGGCCTCAGCTGCTCCACGTGCGCTGCCGAGTGCACAGCCTGGTTGCTGCAGGCTTGCGTCGCCATGGGCTGGGCACTGCTGTGCAAGCGTGGCGAGCGCTGCGGCAGACTGTGCAGCTACGGCGGCACTGCAGCTGCTCAGCGGAATGCTCCGCCACCCCCAGCGGACGCAATGCAGTGCCGCAGTCAACGGAAGCGCCATCGCGTGGTGCGAGTGGTGCGCCCAGGAGTTGGGCTAGCGCCAAGCAAACCAGCGCTCCTAGGGCACGCGACTTTTGGGTCCTGATGGCGCCGCATTCCTCCACACTATGAAATAATCCATGTGCTCAAAGAAAATACATCTTAGGGCCTTATCTCTACCCAATGAGGCGTCGTAGCGTCAAGTACCTTGCCAATCAGGGCAGAACGCGAGTTTCAGCGCGCGTGGCTTACCGCGACAGCCTCAGCTACCCTTCACTAGCGCGTGGTGTGAGCGGCAGGCCTGGCACGGATTGGCGGGACCAACGGCCGGGGTGACCATAAGTCCACCTAAACCCCCTCCCCCTCCCCTTTCCCCTCCCCCTTCCCTTCCCCCCCCCCCTGCCCAGGACCTCCCAGCACAGGCCCCCCCTGCCCAGGTCCAGCCCCCTGCCCAGGCCCCACCTGGCCCAGTCCCACCACCCCAGGGCCCCCCATGGGGCAGGTGGCTGGACCGGGACACCAACAGCTGCCTGAACTTGCAGTGCTTTGGGGACAGCATGCAGCTATGAGGGCTTGATGTACGGAGTCGCATTGGCGCGCGATGCACACTGCGTCGCGTCGCCAGTCAGCCCTTGGAGGTGTGGCCTTTCGTCAAGCTTTGCGGCTTACCGGCTGTACACGGCGCGGATGAGACGGGGCGCTTACGTTTCTTATACTATGGCCCTGTTCGCACTCGATTCGTTTTTCGATATTCGATGTCGTTGACGGTTGACTGGCTAACTGCCTCTTTTTTTTTTTGCGCTGGCATCGCTGATGGGCGGCTACTAGTTTAAGGAGCAACCTGAATTGGGACGCAGTAGCCCAACAGCTAGAGGATGAGGATGAGGATTGGGAGCGTCTGCGCGAAGATGAAATTGCTGATGATGACCGACGACGTCGCGAATACGAAGACCTCATGGTCATGGCTGTGCTTATGCAAAGGCGCCCACCAATGCGGTAGGATGCTGCAGCCACATGTCCGACATGTTGTCTCCGCCTGCTTGTCCTTACATTCGCCGCATCACCTCATCGCCCAACGCAGAAGGCGTTGGACTGTCAGGCCCCGGTCCTTGCCATTCTACAGCACAGTGCTCATGGCAAATGACATCGACGGCCAGCGTCTCGTCGATGACGATGAGTATGTCCGGCTGTTCCGGATGGGGCGAGGCACATTCGACTGGCTCAAGTCTCAGCTCGAACCCCACATCGGGACTCGAGAGCTCTGTGCTGGTCAACGCTTGGCACTCGCGCTCAGGTATCTTGCCTCCGGTGCTTCAATGCGGGTTGTAGCCGCCGACATGGGCCGGGGCCACGCCACAGTACACGAGGCTGTGCATGAAGTGTGCGCTGCCATCGTCAATGAGTTGCACGGGATGATACATATGCCCACCACTGTGGAAGAACTCACTCTCAGTGCCTCAAGAAGAGGAGACGCAGCTGGGCCTGCAACTGTGGCAGGTTGGGCTGCTGCATTTGTCGCAGCGGACTTCCCTGTACGGCTACCCTGCTCAAAAGATTCCTTCACCTGACCCAACGGCCCGTCATTCTACATCATTCTAACCTCGGTTCAAACGCGGCGGAAAGGAGGCTAGAATGATTTAGAATGACGGGCGGGTACTTTCGTTAAAGTGCAAGAACCGACGAAACCGACCGCCCCTCGCCGTCTCCTTTGGGGCTGCTGAGCAGCGCCCCTGACTGCAGTGGATGCGTAATCTAATCGTGCAAGGGCACAACGAGCAGGGACGCGGCCAGTGGCCCTAAACGCGATAAAGTGCGTCGGTTAGGCGAGAAAAACGAAAAACGAAAAACGAATCGAGTGCGAACAGGGCCTATGTCATCTCATAAACTCAGCTCAGCAACTTTAAGCGGAACGGCCGTGCCTGAGCTTAGGATCGGTACGCCTGACAGCCTTGCGCACAGCGTAGCAGGCCGGTCCGGGGTACTGCAGCCCGGAAGCTGGCCGGGAAGCTAGGGCCCCTAGTAGGGGGCAACAAACCCGGCTCCTGTGCAGGGAGCTGAGGGCAGCACAGCCTCGCCTCGTCTCGGAGGCGCTGAAGAGAGGGCTGAAGAGAGTACTTGGCGCCGCTGCACAGCGCAGTCTGAGAGTTCGCGACCTCTTGTATTTGTCCTGGCGCGGTCAACGTCATGGGCAGCAATGCGGGCGGTGGTGTACCCCGTGGTGCCGCTCCGGCCGATGTCGATGTCAGTGCATTTTACCACTCTTGGATCACGGCGGCCACCGTACAGCCGAAACCTCTGGTTTGCTCAGCACTTCTTCTGCTTCCACGCCTATTGCTGCCAGTGGCAGTACTCGGCGCGTGAGCATGCGGCTCCACACTACTTGATGCTACTTGATGCTGCCATCCGGGTCGTGCTGGTCAGTAGCCGCACATGCGGCTGTTATTAATGTTGAGGGCATTGGGGTCACAGCTCAGGTACATGTACCCCCTGGTGCCGGCACAGGACCTCACCCTGCCCCATAGTGCATCTGCCTAAGGTGGGTCCTCCATGTGAAAACAAGAAAGAAATACTACGCCCTCCCCGTCGGGCATGCCCTTGCTACCCTCCCACCAGAGATGTGTGTGTGTGTGTGTGTGTGTAAGGGGGGGGGGGGAAGGGGTGCTTGGGCCCAAAGAGAGGCTCGACTTGCATGGTACGAAATGGGCCGCCATACCCTGATCGCACTCTGCGTGCCGATGCAGCGACATGGTAGATGCTGCCAGTGCATCTATCAAGCTGCAGCGCATCGTGCTATCATGGGACTACTGGGACTTGGTGCGCCGGGCGGAGGAGGGCGGAGGCCCGTTCGAAAACCTGCGCGAGATTCCGCGCACATTCCGCGATGTCAAGGTGGCACCTCGCGTCGCAATTCATTTTCTGGGGTATTTGGCCCACATTCCCACTGGACCCGTTCACCTTCAGCCTCATTGCCGAACTCACCTCCCCATCTCAGTTACAAACCGACACATCAGGGAGTCCAGTCCAGACAGGCAGTGCAATAGCTGCAGAATGGCCAAACCCAGACTGGTGTCTGGCAGCCCAGTGCTGGGACTGCCACATGAGCCAGCTTGCATGCCTGCAGGAATACAAGGAAGTGTTCGAGCCACTGCTGCTGGAGGAGTACTGTGCACAGATGCTGCGGGGTGTAGAGGAGGGGGACGTGTACATGCCACACCCAGCAGTCGTCTCCAAGATTGAGCAGGTGCTGCACTAGGCACATGACTACACCCCAGCATAAGTGGGGATGTGCAGAAAACGACTAGGGAAGGGCTGCCAGCCGAAGTTCCACCCTGCCCAGTGCCAATGCCCGAGCTATGCACATTCAGCTTAAGAAGTAATAAGCTGTATGCTCGCACCCAAAGGGAAATGTAGGAGACGCCCCAAATACTGAGCAGGTGCAGCGCACCCCTAGGGCAGTGCAGAATGCGGCCAAGCTGCTGTGCATTGCTGCGGCAGCATTGCTGCAATCAAATTGTTAAATCGCTGTAGAGCCGTGTAGAAAGCGACCAAAGCAAGGCTGCCAGCCAAGACTTTGCCATGTCCAGTACCAATGCCAGTGCTATGCACATTCAGCATTTGAGGTAATGAGCGGTATACTCTCACATGCATAAGGGACACAGTGTCTAGTCGGTCTCCTCTGCCCCAGCTGCCTCCCCCCTGCCCTGAGTGTTCCCAGGTGGATGACTTCCTTCACTGCCGTCTGGCGCTGCAGCCAGGTGCCAGCGAACACTTTGTGGACAACGACCTGGTGCTGCTGTGCAAGAACAATCCCATGGTGCGGCAGGCGGGCAAGCTGGTAGGCAGGCAGGCTGGTAGGCAGGCAGGCAGGAAAGCAGGCAGGTGGGCGGGCGGGCGGGCAGGCAGGCTGGCAGGCAGGCTGGCAGGCAGGCTGGCAGGCAGGCAGTAAGGTGGTCAGGCAGCCGGGCAGGCAGGCAGGCAGGAAAGCAGGCAGGTGGGCGGGCAGGCAGGCGGGCAGGTATGCGTGTGGCAGTTGCGTCCTGGCTTTACTGCATGCCACGTCAAGGTAATGAGGCCATGAGGGCAGGATGTGTGGGGACCTGTTCTGTGTTGTGTGCAGGAGGAGGTGGCGGGCGGGGAGGGCGGGGGGCTGGCGGGGTCTGGCGCCCAGGAGCTGCATGCCCTGGGCTTCTGCCTAGGAGCCGAGGGGGAGCAGTCGGTGCGCGTCAAGTTCAGGCTGGGGGACGAGTCGCAGCTCAGCAACGCCGCTGGCTTGGTCAGGTGGGCGGCTGGGCCAGGTCAGGTGGGCGGTTGACTCTAGTCAGCACTGCACCTGTTAGCAGCGAGACCCAAGAGATGAGCGAGCACTCCACGAACCCAACAGTTACAATAGAACACACCTGTTAGCAGCGAGACCCAAGAGATGAGCGAGCACTCCACGAACCCAACAGTGAAGAACTCTACCCAAAGTACAAGCTAAGATGGGTCTCACACATTAGTTCAAAGGCAACCTGCAAACGCTATAAGGGACTGGCTGACATGCCTAAGACACAGCTTGTCTTCAACAGCACCACTCAGACAGTCACTTAACCCCCACACAAAGACAAACCCAGACCAGAGACCTTGACCAGAGACACTTCAGGCACTAGGCTACACCATGCCCATGCCAGCCTTGCAGAACTCAAACTTGGCACGAGGCAGAGCCTTGGTCATGCCATCTGCCACATTGGCCTCAGACTCGCAGAACTTGAACACCACCTCACCCCGGGCAGCCCGCTCACGCACAAAATGGTGCAGCACATCAATGTGCTTGGACTGGGCAGAGACAATAGGATGCTTGATGAGAGTGATGGCAGCCTCATTGTCACACATGATGGTGACAGGCTGCACCACACCAGAGCCCACAGCCAGCTCAGCAACCAGGGTGCGCAACCACAAGGCTTCCTTGCTAGCAGCAGAGGCCGCCATATACTCTGCCTCTGTGGTGCTCACAGCCACAGTAGGCTGGCGACGGCTGGACCAGGACACAGCACCCCCATGCAGCATGAACACATAGCCAGTGGTGCTGCGGCGGGTGTTTGTGTCACCGGCGAAATCGGCATCACAGAACCCAACCAGCCCCTCAGCTGCACCAAACACCAGCCCCTCCTGACCCGCTAGCCCCACCATCCCCAGCCCTCTTGCTTGCCCCACCTCCTTTCGCACCCGGCTCCCGGCAGTTGCGGGCGATATGGCCCTTCTTGCCACACCGGAAGCATGTGACATTTGCATGCCTCGCATCATCCGGGGCCGGGGAGGCAGCCGGCTTGGCTGCTGGTTGCTTACTGCTGCTGCCGCTGCTCCCTGCACCGCCCACACCCATGGGCTTGCGGGGCACATGCATGGCTGCCAGCTGAGCAGGCTGCACAGCCTCAGCTTCACCCTCCACACCCAGCAGGTATTGCTGGACTGCTGCAAGGGAGGGAGGTGAGTCCAGCAGCGGGCTGGTGAGCGCTTGCTTAGCTATCTGGAAGGGGACAGTGTGGGGTAGGGCCTCCAGAAGGCATTCAACCTGCTGCTGCTCAGGAATCTCATTGCCAGCATCTTTCAGCTCGGCACACAGGTCAGCAAGCCGGCAGAATAGCTGAGTAATGGACTCCCCAGCCTCCATGCGGAAGCTGGCAAACTGTCGCCACAGCTGCTGGCGCTGCCCGTAGCTCTGCTTGGCATTCACAGCCAGCAGTGCCTTCCAAGCCCCTGCAGCTGTCTTGCCCTGCTCGACGATACTGCCATAGTGGTCATTGCACTGGCAGAGCAACCATGCATAGGCACGGCTGCAGGTCGCTGGGTCGGAATCGCGGCCCTCCACCGCATCCCAGCAACCCCCGAGGATGAGAATCCCCTTGGCCTTGTCTTCTCCACGCAGCGAAATTGCTGCCGGCGCTCAACACTGGGGCTGCAGCTGACAGCTGCATGACGCCTCCACTTGCTGTTATTGCACCCGACTGCTGTCTGGAATTTCCGCTCTGCTCGGTTTTCAGCTCGGCTTTAGGATTAGCCATCGCACGGGGCGTGTGGGCCCATAAACTGTTAGCAGCGAGACCCAAGAGATGAGCGAGCACTCCACGAACCCAACAGTTACAATAGAACACACCTGTTAGCAGCGAGACCCAAGAGATGAGCGAGCACTCCACGAACCCAACAGTGAAGAACTCTACCCAAAGTACAAGCTAAGATGGGTCTCACACATTAGTTCAAAGGCAACCTGCAAACGCTATAAGGGACTGGCCGACATGCCTAAGACACAGCTTGTCTTCAACAGCACCACTGGCCTAGTCAGCACTGCGCCACTGGCCTAGTCAGCTCTCCACCTGCTGCGGCTGGGCCAGGTCAGGTGTGGGCGGCTAGGCCTGGGAGCCGCCGTCCTCCTCATCAGCACTGCGCCTCCCAGGCTGTACAGGCTGCTTCAGTGGCCCTCACCAGCAACTGCCTGCCTTGACCTGCCCACCACTCCCCACCACCAATAAGCTAGATGGTAAAGGCAGCACAGCAATCATCAGAGGGAGGGCCCGCGACTGGACAAACGCAGTCAAGGCCCCACCAAAGGGCACCAACTGAAACTGCCTCACACTAAAAACCCAAATACACACCTCGAAACTCTGATGGTCCCACTGACCTCAACCTCCTTACTCAGACAGCTGGGAGCCGAGCAGCCAGGTGGTGTGGGGGCTCAGACTAGGGAGCAGCAGAGCAGTGGGTGCGGGACTGCAGCAGCGTCCAGATGCCTGCCCTGCTGGACAGCTGGGAGCCGAGCAGCCAGGCAGTGTGGGGGCTTAGACTGCCAGGCAGTGTGGGGGCTGTGGGCAGTGGGTGCGGGACTGCAGCAGCGTCCAGATGCCTGCCCTGCTGGACCGGCTTCTGTTACCGCCACATGTGCGGGCCGAGCTCTGGGGGAGCCTGGGCCCCCCACCAGCAACACCCTGTCACCTGCTGCTGCATGCAGATTTGTGCTTGCATGCTTGCATGCATGCATGCATGCAGAGTGCGTGCCATGCGTGCTGCCCTCCTTGAGCCGGCCTCCTGCTGGTGGCTGCTGAAGCTGTCCAACACCGCCACCATCACCAGGGAGTGGGTGGCGCTGCAGTATGCCCATGCCTGCCCTTTCGCCGACATCATGCTCAACTGCAAGCCAAGGTGCAGGCAGCCAGGCCTGGGTCAGGGGGGAACAAGAGGGGGCAGGGGTGGCAGGGGCAAGGCAGGGGAGGTCAGGAGCCTCCCTCCAGGCTCAGTAGCAGGTCAGGGGCGGGTCAGGGGGGGTCTAGAGTGGGTCAGGGGGGGTCAGGGGGGTCCTATAGCGGGTCGGGTGGGTCAGGGGGGGTCAGGGGGGTCCTATAGCGGGTCGGGGGGGTCAGGGGGGGTCAGGGGGGGTCAGGGGGGGTCAGGGGGGGTCAGGGGGGCCCTATAGCGGGTCGGGGGGGTCAGGGGGGGTCAGGGGGGTCCTATAGCGGGTCGGGGGGTCCAGGGGGGGTCAGGGGTGGTCTATAGCGGGTCGGGGGGGCCAGGGGGGGTCCAGGGGGGTCAGGGCCGGGGCAGGATCAGGGTATGCTACTGCCTGCGGTGAAACAGCATTGGGCAAATGAGGAGGGTGTGTGCATGTCATCCCTGTGTGCAAGGGCTTCATCCACAGCCTGACTCATTTGCAGGGCAGCGCCCTCCTCTCGCCACATGGACATCCCATCTGGCATGAAGACCGCCATGGAGGCCGAGTGCAACACCTCCCAGGTGTGACCCAGGTGTCCCAGGTGTGACGGCACCCAGAGTGACCCACCTCACCCGCACTCACTCGCCCACTACCCGCCTGCCCTCCTGCTTGACCACCCTGCCTGCCAGCCTTGTCCTCGACACAAGCCTGTGTTGCTGCCACCCCCAAGCCATCTCGCCCAGCACCGCCTAGCAGTCACACCAGGCTGGTGGCTTGCTGCGGTGTGCTTTACTAGCACCAAAGGCCTGCCTTGTCGTCAATGGTGTTCACCATTAACCACATTTGCCTGCCCTGACCTGCAACCTACTGCTCTGCTAGCAGCCCCAGCACTA
>JASKMD010000030.1:5993001-5995501 GCA_030144725.1 Haematococcus lacustris | reverse complement strand
TGGGAAAAGGGTCAGGGGTTGACCAGGGGTGAGGGGTAGCCCTAGCCCTAACTCTATTCCTAACCCTGAAACCTAAACCCTAAACTCTAAACCGTAAATCCTAAACCCTAAACCTTAAATCCTAAATCCTAAAACATAAACCCTAACCATAGACCAGTCGCGGGACTTGCCAAGAATCCTCCTGGCATCCATTCAGCCCAGCATACAGCCAGCGTCATTAGGAGGTGAGCGCTGGCCCAGTCGTGGAGTGCAACAGGACAGCTGGTCTTTGAGGGTACATGAGGGCCACAGCCCTGGCAAACGCCAAGCTCACATTGCGAACCGTGCGCTCGACACTTTGGAAGGGCGATGCTTTGGAAGGGAGACACGAGTGACAGCGGTCAGGGTGGCACGTTTGTGCATGGAGTAATGCATGGCGCTGATGAAAGTCACGGAGGCCAGAAGTGGTGCGAGGAAGCATAGGGCACCACACCAAACCAGCCAAACCAGCTCCTTCAGGCTCATCGTGCAGTGCTGATCAGCTGCACTCCTCAAGCACTCCTCACCATAGCAACATAGCACCATAGCAACATAGCACCAGAGCACCATAGCAACATAGCACCATAGCAACATAGCACCAGAGCACCAGAGCAACATAGCACCAGAGCACAGCATGTCCATAGCACCTGAAGATACTCACTGCTATGTGCTCACTAGTAGAGGGTTGCAGCTAGCAACTAGTAAGCCTAGCCTCCAAGGCTTAGGAAGGGCTGCAGCCTAGCACACCAGCGCACGCTATTGCCATATTTTTATAAGCACCAGAAACAAGGTTTCTATTGTTAGCAACCCTTTGTCGCCGGTGAGGCTACAGCGGTGTGCGCTGCCATGTGCATCAGGACCTGCTGTTGCAGGCAAGGGATTTGTTGGGCTCATGGGGTAGTGCCTTCTTGTCACATGGCACTTGGTGCTTTACATGGTTTTACCCGGCCTGGTGCAAATGTCACAAGTGCTGAGCTGGGCCCAGCATGCCCAGAGTGTCAGTCGCAAAGGGGCGCCAGGCAGCCTTGAGTATTGTGAAGCCTGGTCAGGCCAGGTTGGACTCGAGGTGGGCATGCTTGGAAAAGGGGGTCAAGCACCTTGCCGTCCATGCAGCCATCAACTTAATGGCCAAGTAGATAAGGTCAGCTGCATCAAGCAGCTTGCTGGCGAGGGTGCCACGGAGCGTCCGTCCCAGCACCCCAGCCCAAGTGCTTCATGTACAGGTAGTGCTAGGCTCATTGTGGTTGTCATGATGGAGTGAGTAAGAATGAGCTTCACACTTGAAAACGCCACTCGTGCCCACTCTGGCACTAGCAAAGTGTAGCAACCCGTTCCTGTGCATTCAAACACACTCATGGGCACCTAAAGCAAAACGCGTGCTACTATGACCCACCTGTGGAGGAGGTAGTGATGCTTGTCACAGCCACACCGCGAGGCTCATAGCACAGTACAAGGGCAGTAAGCAGCCTCACACAGGTCAAGGTATCGTCAGGCAAAACTCTATCAGCTTGTGAGATTGGATGGTGAAAACTTGCTGGAGCTGCTTCATCAGGTAGTGTGCACTATGGCCCACCATACGTACCATATGTTCGTGGACCCCTCCTGGACCCACACCTCTAACGCCATCACTAGTGTGTACCAATGAGCGTCTGGTGGCCTGGGGCGTTGCCAGCTAGGGGATCTGTTGAGTCCCCTGTGCCCGGCTGTGACCCAGGTCCTGCTCTGCACTTGGCTGCTGGTGCGCCCGGCCATCACTTCCTATCACTATCCTTGCAGGGTGGCAAGGGCGGGACGGGTGCTGGCACCATCTCCAGGGTGGAGCGGGACCGCATCAAGCTGGCCATTCTTGAGGAGGCCTCGGTGGTCTGCTCCACGCTGTCCTTTGCAGGCTCGTCCCTGTTGCAGCGGGTCAGCCGCAAGTGGGTTTCCTTTCGTTGTGCTTAGATGGGGAGCAAGGGTCAGGGTGTCAGGGTCGGAAAGAAGGCTGCGTAAGGGTAGGAGTTAGCGTGAGTGAGAGGGGCCAAGGGTGGGAGTGAGAATGAGTGAGAGGGGCAAGGGGTGGGAGTGAGGATGGGTGAGAGGGGCCAGGGGTGGGAGTGAGGGTGAGTGAGAGGGACCAGGGGTGGGAGTGAGGGTCAGTGAGAGGGGCCAGGGGTGGGAGTGAGGGTGAGTGAGAGGGGCCAGCGGTGAGTGGGTGGGTAGTTTGCCAATGACGGACAGTGGTGCCATTGTGGATGTGGATGTCATCGCAACTTCATCTATGAGTCAGACATAGGACTCAGGCCCAACTCAACAACCCCTTGCTGCTGTTGCTGCTGCTGCTGCTGCTGCTGCTGCTGCTGCTGCTGCTGCTGCTGCTGCTGCTGCTGCTGCTGCTGCTGCTGCTGCTGCTGCTGCTGCTGCTGCTGCCGCTGCCACTGCTGCTGCCGCCGCCACTGCTGCTGCCGCCGCTGCTGCCACCACTGCTGCCGCCGCCGTCTCT
>JASKMD010000030.1:5968116-5992501 GCA_030144725.1 Haematococcus lacustris | reverse complement strand
GGTCACGGCGCGGATGACCTGAGCAGGGTAAAGCAGAGTAGGCTGTTAGAGTGGAGGCAATAGAGGCAATGGAGGCAATGAAGGCAGAGGCATAGAGGCAGAGGTAGACATACGAGAGGGGTGAGAGCAAGGGTTTGGGATAGGCATGTGGGCTGAGATTGAAGCGAAGCTGAACGCCAGCACGTTCTTGCAATTCACACCGCAGCGGATGTGCAACCACACCAAGCTGCTGCATTACACGCCATCCCTCACATGTGCTCACATGACGAGATGCTGAGTCACATGTTGCAGCTCTATGGAGGCTGCAGTACACACAGGTCCAAGCTCACCTTGTGCAAGGAGATGCCACGCTCTATGACTGGCGTGGCTGGCGTCAGGGTGCTCATGCCCTCATACCTGACACTCAGGCACAGCCGCAACACATCAGCAGTGGAGCATGGGCTCTCTGGGTTAAGCAGCAGAGGCCAAACCCCTGGAGCCGGTGACTTTAAAGGTGCGAGGACACATCTTGATTGTATGACCGGTGTAACAGCGGTGCGATGCCAGGGCCATGATGCAGATAGGAAGGTAGCTGTGAAGGCTCAGCTTCACAAGGCAGCTGCGAAGGCTGTGAGGGTCAGCTGGCCTGGGACAGTTCGGGGAAACTGGACAGTGGTGGTCGAAGTGGGTGTGTACCCCACCCCTCCTACCTCTGTGTTGCTGCCAACATGAAGTGTGAGGCGCAGTATGCCTTGGTCGCTAGCCCCAGCCCTGCACCCCCCTACACACCCACATGGTGATCACTCCAGTCACCAGATGACCCAATGACACCACATTGCTTTCCATGCCTTCCCAGCCATGAATTGTGTTGCAGAAAGTCCCCAGGGGAAGCATGGGAGGAGCAGCGACGGCCGATACCTAACGCGGTGCTCATCAAGACTTGGGAAGCCTTGAAAGCCGGATCCACGGAACTCACATGGCAGCGTCCATGAGCCTGAAGGCTATGGTCTTGTCGCCCACCAAGGCCTGGTCATGGCTCTCAGCGTAGCCCACCGTCAGCTCTGAGTAGCGCCTGGGCCAGGTGGTCAGCAGCGGGCAGGGCACTCAGGCAGGTGAGGGCCGGTGTGCAGCCCGGTAGGGCCAGCAGTGGTAAGGGTGCAGCTAGCCACATGGCGGAGGCTGTGACAGAAAGGTTGTGGCAGGGCAGTGTCTTTTCCAGTCCAGCTTCACAGCGCTCGGTCAGGTATGGGTGTGGGTGTGAAATGCATGCAGCAGGCATTGTGTCATCCTGTTCAGCTTGTTTACATGCTCAGCAAAAAGGGCACAGTCTGAACTTAGACCCTGAGGGATATGTGCACCTGCAAACAGAGCTATTGCCTGCTTTCCAGGAAGGCTGCAACCTGTACCTCGACTTTGGGCTTTGCAACCTAGATTTTGCAACCTAGGCTTTGCAACCTAACTCTGCGTGAGATATATGGCCTGGTACCAGGTGATGGCCTGTGCAGCTCACCTGTTGCACAGAGCGCTCACGATCTCCAACATGCTCCACTGCTCGTCCCGCTTGTTCTTCAGCTGCAGCCATCAGGCAGGCAGGAGCGGCAGCAGTATTGCCAGACAGAGCAGCCAGCCATGAGCCTGTTGGTGGGGGTGCTAGCGGGCAAAGCGAGGCTGGGAGGGACAGACAGTGCCTGTTGCCTACATACCTACCTGCGCTGTGATGCACTTCCAGCCTACATACCTCCATAGCCAACAGAGCAGGTAGGGGTGTAGCACTACCTCAGCCCTCACACCCCATTACCTGACAGAGGCTATGGGGTAGGGGTGATGCGCATTGCCTCAGCCCCTGACTGCACCATGGTGTAGTTAGGGGCGGTGTAACTGACCGCAGCCCCGGCCCCAGCCCCAGCCCTGGCCCCAGCCCTGACCCCTGCCCCTGCCCAGGCAGCCCACCAGGTCTATCCACTTGTCAGGGATGGCCATGCCCAGCCGGTAGTCGAAACCCAGTCCACCCTCCTGGACTGGGCGGCACAGGCTGGGCATGCCGCTCACATCCTCCGCGATCACGATGGCCTGAGCGCAGGACCATGCGGGCAGCGCAACACAGTGCAGAGCAGTACAGTGCTGGCAGAGCAAAGCAGAGCAAGTAGGAAGTCACGTACAGGCCAGGATAAGGCAGCACCGGGCTGAACAGGGTGGGCTGGTGGGGAGACAGGTGTGAGGGTTACAAAGCAGGGGAGGTATAGCATTACGTGTTGGGGAAGTGAGGTAGATAGCTGCAGATATCCTTATCATTTCATGCCTCTACAACTCCATGCTCCATCTCCATGCTCACTCCCCTATCTTACTCTCACGCAATAATATTCAAGTTTTCGGATACATCACTATATCTGTAACCCTCAATACAGTGATCCGCTTCCATGGAACATGGAGGCTATTTGTTGGCTAATCAGTATTGCTGGGCTTCACTGGCAAAGCAAAGGCTTGCCACCATGTGGGGTGTCTACAACCCTCAGTTGAGTGATCCAATCCCCAATATGCTATCCCGCAGCAGCAGTGCAGTGAGCTGGTGAGCAGCAGGTGTGACAGAGCAGCAGCGGTAGCGGAGGTGGCGGCAGCAGCTGTGGCTGGAGTGGCCGCAACAGAAGCAGCAGCAGCAGCAGCAGCAGCAGCTGCAGGAGCGGCAGCAAGAGTGGCAGCAGCAGGAGTGACAGCACGGTGAGGTGGGAAAGCAGCAGTGGCAGCAGAGGCAGGTGCAGCAGCAGCAGTAAGCAAACACAGCAGTTACCCTGCACTTTCGCAGATGATGATAGCCCAGGTCAGCAAAGCTTGTCAGGCTGCTTGCATGCAACAGGGTTGGTCCATTGATAGTCTGCTTGCATGCAGCAGGGTTGGTCCATTGATAGTCTTCGAGCCTGGCTGGGCAGCCTGACCATGGAGTTTGACCCTGACAGTTGGCCCTGACCATTGACCCTGATGGTTGACCCTGACGGCTGGCCTTGCTCCAGCCCCCTTTTGCCCCCTTGAGTGCACTCTTGCCCTGGTCCCACGCACCTTGAGCTCATCAGGCGTGCCTGACCTGCTGCTGACAGCAAAGGGGTTGGTGACGTGGTAACCAAAGGAGCCATAGTAGGCGTGCTCCTGCGGGCCAGGCAACAACAGTCACGGCCAGGATATGCCTGTGGCTGCCAAGTGAGCCACTCAGGCAACTTGCTGGCCTGGCCTTGCCCGGCATGGCCTGGCTGGTAGTGCAGCTGCCCACCCTGACTGTGTGACCATGTGTGAGCAGGTGTGTCTAAAGGATGTGCAATGCTATGGGCTGATGATGGGCAGTGTCATCCAGATCATCATTGGCCTGGTCCACAGGGTCTGCGGCTCGTGCGCCACTTGTTGCTGTTCAACAGGAGTACCAGCAGGAGGACCAGCGACGCTGTGGACGTCTGGTGTGGGTGGTGCTTGGGGTGCCCGCAGGCCTAGCACGGAGTGCTGTGGGTAGAGTGTTGCTGTGGGTAACCAACCCCCTTGGCTTGCCTATCCTGCCCCTCCCTGAAGCTGCCTGACTTAACTACGATGCAAAGCTGCCTCCTTTGACTGTGCATGAGCAGTGGTGCTTGGGGTGATGCCGCCAAGCACTGGCAAGGAGAGAGAGACACACAGTCAACCAAGCAGGATGACTCCCAGGCACCTCCCAGAAACCAGCAGGCTGAGCAGCAGGGTCTGATTGCCCTGGGCAACTGCCCACCCACCTGAATTGCCATCAGCTGCACTGCTGTGTAGCCCGCAGCCTTGATGTGGGGCAGCACCTGCGGCACAAGCAGCAGCAGTGCTGGAGTCAGCAAATACATTTCAAGCTGCCCACAAGGCGGTGAGGTGTCTCCAGCCACACGTACGGGCACCTTCACTTATGATGTCAGCGACGCAGTCCCACTGCCTGATCTCTTCATAAGGGTGTCCAGGCACTTTCATGACAAATATTGCATTGACCAAGTAAGGCGCTGCACTGAAGCTGCACTGCAGCTGCACTGTATAAGAGCTGCACTGTATTGAAGCTGCACTGAAGCTGCACTGAAGCTGCACTGAAGCTGCTCTGAAGCTGCACTGAAGCTGCTCTGAAGCTGCTCTGAAGCTGCACTGTGCCCACGAGTTGTCTGGAGAGGAGGGTGAGGGGTGCCGTGGCCCATACCAGGTTTTTGAACTCAGTGTAGCTGGCCACCTTGCCCTCCTCGCTGCTCATGCCCACATGAGCCTCGTAGATGCGTAGGCTGCGGGGCTTGTAGGGGCGCTCAGAGCGCCTGCACAGGGCACACCCCCTCCCTGACCATCAATGACACAATAAGCAGGAGCAAAAGCAGCAGAAGCAGAAGCAGGAGGACACGTGGAAGCAGAAGCAAACGGCGCAGCCTAAGACGTAGTAGCAGCAGAAGAAGAAGACTCCGGGAAAACTGACATGCATGTTTGCAAAAGCTTCCACATTGCGCCACATCTTGCTCCCACATCCCTGACACACTCCTGCACGCGGTTTTCAGCCCTGGGCGTTTCTCCCGACAGCAGGTGGCTGCAGACCCACCACCGTGCATTCCTCAGCCCTGGACTCCCCTGCTCACCTCCGCCCTGGACTCCCCTCCTCACCTCAGGTGCCATGTGTTCTGTACTCAGGCCGTCACCCGCCCTCCCTTTCCACCCCCTCCTCTTCCCATTCTCTCCTTTCCTCCCCCTCTAATCAAACCCCTTCTCCCACATCCTCCTTTTTCCCCTACTGCTTGCTTCACGCCCTCCCTCCCCTCTACCTCCCTCACCCCCTGCCCGCCTGAAGCGCAACAACAATTGCTTGTAGCAGCTCAACAGCCATGCCACATCAACAGATGGAGGGACTGCCGCCCATCCTCTGCCCTCCCTACCCCCAGCACCCACCATTTGTATGCCTCAGCAGGCGGGGGGTCCCAGTGGATGCCGTCGTACTTTGCGCCCATCACCCCTGGCTCCACTGTGGCCCACCTGGAAGGTGGCAGCGGCAGGGGCAGCCGCCAGCCGCGGCAAAGCTGGATGTCACACTTTGTGGCATGATGTCGCAATGTAGTGCCAAAGCAGTGTGCAGGTGCAGGTTGGGCCTAGCGGTGCTGTTTGACCCTGCTGGGCTCGCTGTCACTGCTGCCAGACCAGACTGTGGCTAAGTGATTGTGCTCTGCTTGCTGAGGGTTGCTCACTGACTCATCCTGTGGCCTTGTAACAGACACTGACACTTACTGACACCACACAACACGCCACAGCGCCTCATGTCTAGCGAGGCTAGGAAGACCAGGCCAGGGCTGCACCTCATGCCCCATGACACGACAGCTTGGTGCAGGAAGCCCACAACCCACCTGAAGTCTGCTGGGTTCTTGACCCTGCTGGGTTCTTCACCCTGCTGGGTTCTTCACCCTGCTGGGTTCTTGACCCTGCTGGGTTCTTGACCCTGCTGGGTTCTTGACCCATGCCTGTCACCCACAAGGGTGTTGCGGGTCACTCAGTCCTCACCTGATCCATGCTGACAGCCGGTCCACCCACCACCCCCCTGGGGCCTGCAGCTTGACCTTGATGCGGGAGCGGTGCGGGATGGCTGGCTGACCCTGCACTGCACCGGGTGGGTTGACAGCACCACACCACCCCACC
Organism: Haematococcus lacustris; assembly: GCA_030144725.1. Classification (NCBI taxonomy): domain Eukaryota; kingdom Viridiplantae; phylum Chlorophyta; class Chlorophyceae; order Chlamydomonadales; family Haematococcaceae; genus Haematococcus; species Haematococcus lacustris. The sequence continues at coordinate 5,986,876 of JASKMD010000030.1, read as the reverse complement.
CCACTACCCAGGTCAGGTCAGGTGGGAGGTGGGTCAGGTGCAGGGCTCGGCAAGGTGTGGCAGAGCTGGCACGCTAATGTCAGGAGGCAGGGCTATATAGCGATCACAGGGTGAGAGTCAAGTATACACTGACCACATATCTGGCTTAGTCACTATTTGCAAGGCATGCCTACACCTGAGAACCAGCCAGCCCCATCCTTGCCCGGCACACACAAGTCACAGTGGTCAGAGCTCAATATCTGAGTGCACGCCTCAAGTGTTTGATTGCAAGAGAGGGTGAGGTTGAACCCCTGCCCTCTGCCCCCTAAGCTCACCATCAGGCAGGGCCACCTCCCAGACCCCCCACTGGTCTTTTTTCATGCCGACCTGCAAACCACCAAGTGAACACCTGGTTAAGGTGCACACCACCAGGCAAACCCCTGGTGAGAAGCATCATGTGAAAGCAGCAGGTAGCCAGCCGGAAGGTAGGCTGGCGGACAGCAAGGGACCAGAGGCAAGGTGGGTGGGCTGCTGGGCACACTGGGCATATGCCATGCGCCGCTGGCTCCATGCTGCTCTCATGCTCCATGCTGGCCCTGCTCCAGCTCCAACCCAGCCTCACCCCCCTCCCAACATTCCTCAGTCGCTGCCACTGTCCTCTAGGATGGCCAGCAAGGCTGATACTCTTGCCAGGTTAAAACCAGTGTTTGCAGCTGTCGTTTGTGACACTTAGCGGCATGACCGGCAGCGCAGGCTGCCTGCAGCAGCCTGCAGCACCCACCTCCTTCCAGCCGCTGAAGTCTCCAATAAGGCTCACAGCCTGCACACCAAGGAGGCGGGGTGCACAGCGCAATCAGACAGGCCACGGCCCTACGCGCTGGCGCATGGCTCCGCCAGCATCAGGCCCTGGCACACGGCACTTTGAGAATGTCAGGGGCATGGATGAAGTGTAGGGGTTTACACCAACTGGCAGGCATGTCTGGTTGCAGGGTTCAGGCAGGCCAGGGGTGGTGGCGAGGGGGTGGGCCTGGCAGCAAGGCCACACCTGGGCGGCTGGCGCCCACTCCCGCACCGTTGTCACGCCCCCCTCGCGCACAATGCCCATCTTCTTGTGCCCCTGCACCAGCACACGACCCGCTGCACTGTGTGGCATGCTGCTCTCATGACATGAGACTCAAGGAACTAGGCTTCCCATGCAGGAGACTTCCCAGGGACAATACCCAACTCAAAAGTCGGTCCAGACGCAGATGGAGCAGCTACTGTGGCCCTTGGTGGAGGGCTGAGCAGGGCTGGACAGATGTGACGCGCTGTTGGTTGAGGCTGCTGGCATGAGGAGTGGCTGTCGTGGAGCCCATGTCAAACTAAGCTGTGCCTGCTATGGCATGATCTGAATCAGTCAGCCAGCTGTAATGGCAGCTGATGCCTGGCCAACAACGTTGAAGGTAAGCAAAGGCAGATGCTGACCAGGCGCCAAGGTCATCAAGGTCAACGGCAGCAGGCTGGCCAGTGGGCGCCCCAGAGCGCAGGTTGAGGGCTGCCCAGTGCAGCAGTCAGAGCGGCCAAACCAGGAGAAGCTTGCTCAGGCAGAGCATCAGCGTCAGCAGCAGCAGCGGCAGCAGCTGGAGCCAAAGGGGTTAGGGGGCAGGCAGGGCAGTCAGCCTGCACCATCCTTCCACCTGAGCAAAGGCTGCCAGGCTGCCCTCAGCTTGCACAATGGCATCTTTTGTCTTGGTGTACTGCTGCCACCTGTATGCACACAGGCAGCAGAGGATGTGATGCAACATTGCAGTGCCAGGAGGGATGCATACCAAGTGTGCAGGGCACAGAAAGGCAGGCCAGCTCAAATGATAGCAAAGCTGGAGGTGGCAGCGGCGGGCAGCTGGGAGGGGCCAGGAAGCAGCCCATTTGTCAAAACCACCCTTGAAGGCATGCAAGGCCCAGCAGGCAATGCAAGGCGAATGCATGGATAGGTAGCATGGGGCATACGGTGGTGCTAGCCACTCCTTGTGGTTGTAGTGCTGGCGGCAGCAGGGACAAGCGGCTGGTGGAGCTCTAGGCGGCAAGACTAGCGGTGACAGCTGCGCACCTGTAGTTCAGGTGCTCGGAATGGGCCTTCAGGTCTGGGTCAACTTTGTAGATGCCCTTTGAGCAGGGTGCACATGGCAGGCAAGCATATGTAGGAAGAATGTGATGGGGTGCAGTGCTATGGCCAAGAGCATGGCCACGGCCAGCCTCGTCCTGCTTCCTGCCCCTGCTCCCCTACATGGGCCTGAGGCTTCTAGGTTGGGCTATCTGTCACCAGGCACGGAGTGGGAGCCTAGTTCCAGCGATAGCAGCCAGGAACAGCAGTAACAGCAGAGTCAATGCTGTAACTGCAATCAGCGTTGACACCCAGCACCGCACTCCGTAAACGGCGATTTACTCCCCTTCTTAGCGCATCCTACGCATCCTCGTCATGGTCTAGTCAACATTGCGACGAAGACAACCCGATGTGTGCTACTCACCAAGTGTCGGTCTCCAGGCCGAGGAGTCGATGCTTGCAGGTTTTCTGCGTCGCGCACTGCCGCGCGGGGCCCGCCATTGCTCCCGCTCCTTGATCCAAGCTTCCAAGACTGGTGCTGGCACCGGTGCGTTAAGCTGAGTCTCCTTGCCTGCACCGGGCTGTGCCCCACTTGGCTACAGCCCCACGAACATGCACGCGCGCGTAAAAGCATGTCTCACGCGCGATGAGACGCAGCACAACCAATAAGACAGAAGTGCTTGCATGTGCATTGCAGTGTTTATATTTTCGTTGTGTCATGCCTCCCAGAAAACGTACGCCCATCTCGCAGTCAAACAAAACTCATTCAACATGGAATAGCATGCTTGACTGAGGGTAACCTCACTCAGCTGCTGGTCACCCCGGCCATTGGCCATGCCAATCCGTGACAGGCCTGCCGCTCGCACCACGCGCTAGTGAAGGGTAGCGAAGGCTATCGCGGTAAGTCACGCGCGCTGAAACTCGCGTTTTGGACTGAAGCCTTGTCCCAGTACACCGCCCACCATCCCCGCGGACTGTGAACATGCTCGCTCGCTGCAGCCTGGGGCTCAACAGGGTGCGACCGTACGTGGGTCGCAGGTCGAAGCGCAAGATTCCCTGGGTTGGGTCGGGACCCCTCATGGCCCGGGCCCTTCCTGACACCTGGCGCGAGACCTGCCTAACCCTCCATCCAAGCAAGCAGAGCATCTCACTAAGGTGTCAGCAGCACCGTGCGTGGACTTTAATTCGCTACCGTGCACTCTGCTGAAGCCTAGACCCCATCATTTCGGGCCTCCTGTCAAGACCATAAACTTTTTGGCCTTTGGTCCTTTCCACGTGCTTACACCTTTGTAGGATAGCTGGGCGGGTCTTCATTGCGGGTTGTGCTCCAGGCATCCTCTATCACCTTGTGTGGTACAATCAATGAACAAATGTGGCAGAGGGTGGATTTGGCATGGGGCGAACTCATCACAGGGGCGATTGGTGGCGTTCTTCAGCACATCCCCGATGGGTTGGACCCTGTGCTGCCGCTGGGCGCCCACATCGCCGCATTTCTCGCACTGTGCGCGAAGTTGATACCAAAAAATGCGATGAGCCCTCCTGGACCCCGACGCCGCGCTGCCCTGGCACGCGAACATGCAATACGTGCCAAGCTGGTAAGTAGTGGCAATGGCAGTGGCGGACACCTCCATTGTGACGGAATCCACCATTGTGGCGGGAACCCATACCTTAACATCCTCCTCCTCCATCCTACACCCTGCAGAGCCCTACCGAGCTGCCAGCCCTTGAAACAGCCATTGCAACACCACAACAGTCAAGCTGGGATGTCAGCACATGGGGCCATAAGCGCCCACGCACCTGCCTTGGCCGGGGCGCTCAGCAGCAGCTAAGCATGGACCAGCAAGAGCTGCAGGATGCCCAGCACCAGCTTGCTCTGGACCAGCAGCAGCTACAGGGTGCCCAGCACCAGACCCCAACACCTGTAGCACGTGAGGCTGCACAACAGCTTTAGCATTCTGTCATCCTCTTGTCCAGGACATGCCAACAGCCCTGTTGCCCCAGTCACCCCAACACCTGTAGCACGGCGGGTAGCCCGTCAAAATAGATAGGATTAGCGCTCTGCAGGCAGGGACCTGCGGCCTGGCTGGGGGCCAGACCCTGGGCGACATGCAGGCCAAGGCAGTGCTAGCCTCCATCGTCCCTCCTGAGTTGCGGGAGCACAGGTTGCTCAGAGCATTCAGCAAGTTTACAGGGTGTCCCAGGGTCTGGGTGAGGGATGCAGCAGCTCGCAATGCTGCCCCAGCCCCCCTCCACAGCAGCGGCCGCGCCGTCCATTTTGACAGCGCCAAGCGGAGAGACAATCGTGGCAACCAAGGCATCAGCCAATCAGACTTTGACGCAGTGCGCACATTCCTGCACAACCACAGCAAGCCATCCCCCAGCCGGAAGGACCTAAGGACTTGGCGAAGCGTCATCATGACTGCAGCCCAATTCCACGGGTGAGACTAGGAGGAAAAGGTGACAGGCGTAGTACTGGGGGACATGGGGTGAGAGTAACGGGGGCATGGGGGCATGGGGGCGGGGACATGGGGACATGGGGTGAGAGTAAGGGTTGCCAATTGTTGTGTGTAAGGGTGGCCAATTGTTGTGTTGTTGTGTTACCATGTGCGCAGGAAGGAGGAGCCTACCAACACTGTAACCGACACTAAGCGTTTTACGGACTGCTCGGTCCCCGACCTGCATCGCATGTACAAGCAAGAGCAGGCAGCTGCAGGGCAGCCCGCCGTCTCTCTCCACACCTTCATGGCCCTGATGCCGCCTTGGATTGCGCGTCTCTCAGCTGCTCAGCGGCAGGTGTGTGTGTGCAAAACCTGCTGCAACGTCAAGCTTGTGCTGACAGTGTTGGCACAACATAAAGCCGGCCTTGCACTTGAGTTGCCTGGCCCAGCCCCTGGAGCAACAGTCCCCTTTCCCGCTGGCCCAGATCCTGGCACCGCAGCCCCCCCACCTCGCGCCCTAGGGGAGGATGGGATTGGAGACACAGCACACTTGCTAGCTGCTGACTCACCTTTTGTGGACCCCAACGCCGAATTTGAGCACCACCACCCTGACCACCACCTCCCAGTCCCACCTCCTTTCGTTGCTGCTTCCCCCACCCACTTGAGTGCCACCACTGTTCGTGGCCTCTACATGTGTTCTTGTGGCCCTGATGCTCCCCACCAAGCACGTTGCTGTCACCGCACGTGTTCTGACTGCAAGGACAAGTGCATGAAGCTGAAGCCAGGTGTGGATGGGTCTATCATGCTCTCTGTCAAGCAGTATGCACCAGTAAAGCAGAAGGAGGGGCCAGCTAGGATTGAGTTGCAACAGTTTAAGCTGAGTCTGCGTGAGGTAGTGGACAAGCTAAACGAGCAGATGCCCTCCTACATTTGGCACCACTTTGTAGCTCATCATCAGCTAGCTGTGTTCCGCCGGCAGCAGCAGGCTGTGCAGGAGAAGGGTGATCATGGGAGGGTGGTCATCTCATGTGATTGGTCAGAGCGCCTGACTGTAGAGCGGCCAACGGAGATCCAGTCTGATCATTGGCACCACCACAATGTGGGCATCTTTGTAGCATGTGCATACTTTAGGAATGACAAAGATGAGTACCGGGAGGAGACTGTGTACATATTGACAGATGGGAAGGATCAGTCAGCAGCTGTGACACAGGCAGCTTTGCATCAGGTGCTTGATTATTTACAGGGTGAGCGGTGCATGGTCATGAAGCAGTTGTGCATGTGGTCAGATGGGTGCGCAGCCCAGTTCAAGGGCACACCGGCATTGCAGCTGCACCGGCGCATGGCCATGAGGTACAGGGTGTCAGTGTGGTGGTCGTATGGAGCCACATCTCATTTCAAGGGCCGCCATGACTCTGAGGGTGGGGTATTCAAGCACAGCATGGCAGCCAGAGTCTTGGCTGATCACCCAGATCTTAGTGCAGAGTGCAAGGCTCAGCAGTTGGCAGGTGTGCATAATGTAGAGTGTGTGGTGCCAGCTGCACAACTAGCAGCCAGTGTTGCGCATCAGACTAGGGGGAGCGTGCAGCGGCGGTGGTGTTTGGTGCTGAAGGATGAGGAAGTTGAGAAGTGTGCTGAGCTTGACCCTGATGCCCACAGGCTGCTTCGCACCATCTACTGGGTCACGGGCCATGCATGCAATGTTCTTCCCTGCAGATGGGGTTGCGCCCATGTGGTCTGAGACTGCATGTGCGTGTGTGAGGCACATGGGCAGCAAGCCACAGCAGTGCATGTGTCATGGAGCATCTACCCTGAGCAGCATACCCATGTTTGGACGTGTGACACTGGCAAGTGACAAGAAGGAAGATGCTGAGTGCTTGAGGCTTCTGCATGCACGGGCACCACACATTGCAAGCGCCCACATGACCTTGAATGTGCATCTGTTGAAGGAGTATGCACGGGAGTGCTTGGGCTGGAAGGGCAAGAGGTTGACGCAGAAGAAGCCATTGCTTAGGGCTGACATCCTAGAACATCTGAGGTGGGAGCAAGAGATGGAGGAGGATCAGTTGGCTGAAGTGGGGGTTGACGAGGCAGATGAAATGTAAGGCCAAGCACTTTCGATTGAAACCAGCAGCACCAACTGAGCCAGAATAGCACGAACTGAGCCGATAAACGCCGATTGAGCCAATAGCCAAAAAATTAACAGTGCCATGCACCCAACTTGCACAGACTTCAGCTAAGCGTGGCGTGACTCAGTCTCGTGGTGTAATGACATGGCTCGGTAGCATGGCGCACTGCGATGGCCTACTCCGCAGTACTGCGAGGCTGCCTCCATGGTGCGAACTTTGCTACGGACGCCACGGAGCGCCTCGCCACCCTGCTCTTGTAGGTGGGTCGCTGCTTGTTTGCGCTATCTCAATTTTCGACCTGGTGGCGGGCGGTGTACTGGGACAAGGCTTCAGTCCAAAACGCGAGTTTCAGCGCGCGTGACTTACCGCGATAGCCTTCGCTACCCTTCACTAGCGCGTGGTGCGAGCGGCAGGCCTGTCACGGATTGGCATGGCCAATGGCCGGGGTGACCTGCTATAAGCAAGTTGAAGCAGCCTCGGTCGCACCCTTGATGACTACAAACCCTACACCGGTGGCACTCTTTCCCCCTGTACCACTGGGCACCTCATCAAAACTAACAGCCTGATGCTTTTGTAAGGCTAACAGCCTGTGCAAACTAGGCCAATGCATTGTTGCGGGCCCAGCCATCAATGCCCCGCCGGTGCTCTGCAGCCTGGTGCAACCGCTGACTGCCCTTGGGCAGCCGGTCATTGACCCGCTTGCAGCCCTGCTGGTACTCCGTGCCAACGGCGGGCAGAGCCTCCAAGCCCTCATAGCTGCACAGCTCCAGGGGGTGCTGCATGCTCTCCCCGATGCGCTGGAAGTTGAGGCAGGGGTTGGTGTCCCGGTCCAGCCACCTGCCCCATGGGGGGGCCTGGGGTTGTGGGACTGGGCCAGGTGGGGCCTGGGCAGGGGGCTGGTCCTGGGCTGGGGCAGTGGGAGGGGGTGCCTGGGCAGAGAGTGCCTGTGCTGGGGGCCCGGGGCTGGGGCAGGGGCAGGGGGGTCCTGGGCAGGGGGAGGGGCAGGGGGGTAGTAGTAGTTACACAAAGGAGGCAGGGCAGGGAGTACAAGCCAACCCCCAAAGGTAAAAGACTGAAAAAAAGGACTGTGTAAGAGGTAAAAGGTGTAAACCTAGGGGGGAAAACCTCGAAGAAGAGAAACCAGGGTTAAGGGTTAAGGGTAAGGGAGGTAAAGGAGAAGGGGGAGAGAAGAGTGAAGGGGGAGGGAGCTAAAGGAGATGAGGGAGAGACCTCGAGAAGCGAAGGAGCTAGAGACACAGAAGGTTTGAACAAGGAGGGCTAGAAAGGTGGAGAGAGGAGGGAAACACGTTAAGAGTCTGTGGGTCTAGGAGGGGTACCTGGGAAAGTGACCAAGGGATCCGTCTTGAGCAGAAATGAAGGGGCAGGGGGGTCCTGGGCAGGGGGAGGGGGAGGGGGGTTAGGCGGCAACTCATGGCACCATTGCAGGCCTCGCACATACTTAGCAGGCCGCAGGCCCTAGGATGGGCACACCAGCCAGTATCCCCAGTATGCAGGCCGGTCACATGGCAGGTGCAGCTCACAAGGCTGGCGGGCATGCACTGACGAGCTGACACGGCTGGTGCGGAACTCATCCACGATCACAAGCCTGTCAGGCCTGTCATCCGTGAGGGGACTGCTAGGCTGCTCCACCACCCGAAACCCCTCCCGGCCTGCGAAACCCCTCCTGCACCGCCCCCGCCTTCCACCCTCCCTGGCTGAAGCTGCCCGCTCCCAGGAAACCGCCACTCCCCTCTCCCGGTCGGGTCGGGTCGGGGCGGGTCGGGGCGGGGCGGGGCGGGGCGGGGCGGGGCGGGGCGGGGCGGGGCGGGGCGGGGCGGGGCGGGGCGGGGCGGGGCGGGGCGGGGCGGGGCGGGGCGGGGCGGGGCGGGGCGGGGCGGGGCGGGGCGGGGCGGGGCGGGGCGGGGCGGGGCGGGGCGGGGCGGGGCGGGGCGGGGCGGGGCGGGGCGGGGCGGGGCGGGGCGGGGCGGGGCGGGGCGGGGCGGGGCGGGGCGGGGCGGGGCGGGGCGGGGCGGGGCGGGGCGGGGCGGGGCGGGGCGGGGCGGGGCGGGGCGGGGCGGGGCGGGGCGGGGCGGGGCGGGGCGGGGCGGGGCGGGGCGGGGCGGGGCGGGGCGGGGCGGGGCGGGGCGGGGCGGGGCGGGGCGGGGCGGGGCGGGGCGGGGCGGGGCGGGGCGGGGCGGGGCGGGGCGGGGCGGGGCGGGGCGGGGCGGGGCGGGGCGGGGCGGGGCGGGGCGGGGCGGGGCGGGGCGGGGCGGGGCGGGGCGGGGCGGGGCGGGGCGGGGCGGGGCGGGGCGGGGCGGGGCGGGGCGGGGCGGGGCGGGGCGGGGCGGGGCGGGGCGGGGCGGGGCGGGGCGGGGCGGGGCGGGGCGGGGCGGGGCGGGGCGGGGCGGGGCGGGGCGGGGCGGGGCGGGGCGGGGCGGGGCGGGGCGGGGCGGGGCGGGGCGGGGCGGGGCGGGGCGGGGCGGGGCGGGGCGGGGCGGGGCGGGGCGGGGCGGGGCGGGGCGGGGCGGGGCGGGGCGGGGCGGGGCGGGGCGGGGCGGGGCGGGGCGGGGCGGGGCGGGGCGGGGCGGGGCGGGGCGGGGCGGGGCGGGGCGGGGCGGGGCGGGGCGGGGCGGGGCGGGGCGGGGCGGGGCGGGGCGGGGCGGGGCGGGGCGGGGCGGGGCGGGGCGGGGCGGGGCGGGGCGGGGCGGGGCGGGGCGGGGCGGGGCGGGGCGGGGCGGGGCGGGGCGGGGCGGGGCGGGGCGGGGCGGGGCGGGGCGGGGCGGGGCGGGGCGGGGCGGGGCGGGGCAGGTGGCCTTGCGGGCCAGGATGTGGGCCTGGAGGCTGTCCAGGGTGGTGCCAGCTGGGGGGGCAGCTGCCAGCTGCTGCAGCTGTGGTTGGATGGCAGGTGACCAACGGGCTGTGTCCCGCTTGGCTTTGGTCAGCCCGCTGTCATGCTTCAGCTGCCCCTTGGTCAGCTCCCACTCCCACCTCCTCAGCACCCGGCCCGTGACTGGGTGCCGCTGTGCATGCGCTGCCTTGATGGCCTGGGTGACGCCTGGGTCCACCCCAGCAGCAATGTGGTTGTGGGGGTTGAAGTCGCTGGTGGCTGTGAGCTGACGCCCTATGAAGGGCAGTGCAACTGTCTCCTTAAGTGCCTCGCTGCGGACAAAATGCACACTGATGCTGACCCCATCTGTCTCCACCCTGCGCGCAAAGTCCCACCCGCTGTTTTGCAGCTGGCTGTACTGGATGAACTGCCGCCAGTGGGGCAGGCTGTCTGCCACAGACTGCTTCTGTGTCAGGTCAGTCATGCCGAGGTCAGACAGCAACCCATGCAGCACCCTGTCGTCGATGGCAAAGTGGTGGGCCCGCACCCCCACCATGGGAAGCATGGTGAAGGGGTGTGGGCAGGTGCGAGGGCGGCTATTGCCAGGGGGATGCCGCATGGGGTGCTGTCTGTCAGCACGTATCAGGGGTCAGGGGTCTAGGCTAGGTCGCAGGCTTAGACCGACCATTCACAAAACCTTGTTCTTGCTTGGCAATCTTCAATATGGTTTTGCTCCATTCCCTTCCAGAAGTCATCTTACACATTCTTTGCTATTCATACAAACCACCTGTGCGCGTACAACATTACTGATGACGAAGCCTAAAACGTTTGTCATTGTGAAAGACGCCAAACCCCAAGATCATGAACGATATACATCACAGCAACCCGTACACCACCAACATGCAATGCTTACATGCAGTTCTCCATGCAAAGTTACGACCCCACAGCTACCTGATGCCAGCGGCGCTAGCAGCTTGTAACATGGCCGCAAAACACCTCCACCCCATCTGGGGGTCTGAGCCGCATTCAACATCAATGCCGACATATCAGTCAGCCACATGTACACCAGCTGCCCTGCGCTAGCAACAACCCAAGACGAGGTGAAGCAAACTCCTCCCAGCTATAGTGATGGCCCAGACACTAGAAGAGCGCCAGTCAGGGTGCAGCTCAACCCACAAGAGGACATCCTCACTTGCAACACTGCCAACGCCTAGTGCAACAGCCCTCACCGGACCCCTGCCACAGTGCCCAGTGCTGCATCACAGCAACACACAAGGCTTCAAAGCCTGGCAACAACAGCAGCACCAGGGACAGACAGGCGAGGAACGAGAGCAGAAGCCAGCAGAGCTGTCTGCCAGCCCTCTAGGCTGTGGTTCACAAACACCCTATATTCTAGGGACAGCCTGCCTGCTCCCCCTTTCCTTATGAAGTCCACTCCCTCCCGCCACCGGGCCTCCAACCCCAGTAGGCTTCGATGCATGGCTATCTCTGCCACCCACCTAGGCTGCCGTAGCACACTAAAACCTGTGAGCATTGTCAACTGTGAGCACACACTGGGCAAGCGCCACCTGTGTTGTGGGTCTGGCAGGCTGTGGTCAAGTCTGCCTAGCACCAGCTGGGGGAGATGCTTCTGTGCATCCCAGGGGTTCAGCAACATTACCCAAGCGGAGTGGCCGTGCTGGGGGGTGCATCAGGTCGCCATCCAACCGGAGTGCCGGCAACCGGAGTGGGGCGGAAGTGATGTCCATTACACAACTAGCATGAGCATAGCATGAGCCTAGGTTCGGAGCACCTTGCACAGAGAACAACAGAAGCATCCAAGCATTCAAAAATGCAAGCCGTCCATGCTGCGCATGTCCACACATCGCAAGTCGAAGCATTTGTGGCAAACAAGTGTATGGCCATGGGCGGCAAGCAGTAGTGCCTGGCAGCAACCCTGTGCCTGTCAGCGCTGCCCCAGTCCTTCCTAGGCCTGCCCTCTCCAAGGTTTCCAGCAGCAGGCCCAGCCCCAGACCCCCCTTCCCCACATAACCCAGCCTTCTCTCCCTATACTCACCCCCGCCTTGCCACACGTCCCAGCAGCGCTACAAGCTGGCAAATGATCGGCTGCCCAAGGCCAGGCAGAGGTTGCACCGGGCTGCAGAGTATCGGCGGGGTGTTGATGGCCCAGCTGTAACAGTTATACGGCGCATGCAAGTGTGATGCTGGCCATAAGGTACTCTGAACCCTGTAAAGGGAACAGTGGGTTCACAGCCCAACGAGCTACCCCGCTCTTAGCTCGTGTACATGGCATTCAGGCTAGATCAACCTGTGGGGTGCGTGGTTGACAACTCCCACACGTTACACCAGCCCACAACCACCCTCAGGGCCTAGCAGGTTGCACAGACTGTTAGCCTTAAGTTATAGACAGGTCTTAGGCTTATCAGCATCAAGCATTCACTTTTGATGAGATGCCCTGTGGTTTCCAGTTGTTTGAAGGGAACGTGCCACCGGTGTGGGGTTTGTGGTCATCAAGGGTGCGACCGAGGATGCCCTACCGCTGGATTGTAGCTGAGTGAGATAATTCACAGTCAAACATGCTGTTCTTTGTTGAATGAGTTCTGTTTGGCTGTACGGTGGCATCCTCCCCCTGGTCACCCCGGCCGTTGGTCCCGCCAATCCGTGCCAGGCGCTGACGCTCACACCACGCGCTAGTGAAGGGTAGCTGAGGCTATCGCGGTAAGTCACGCGCGCTGAAACTCGCGTTTTGGACTGAAGCCTCCCAGATCACTCCGCCCGCCATTCCCGCGGACTGTGAACATGGTCGCTCGCTGCAACCTGGGGCTCAACGGGGTGCGACCGTACGTGGGTCGCAGGTCGAAGCGCAAGATTCCCTGGGTTGGGTCGGGACCCCTCATAGCCCGGGCCCTTTCTGACACCTGGGCCTGCTTGACCATGCGTTTAAGCACGCAGCGCATCTCACTGAGGTGTCAGCAGCACCGTGCGTGGACTTTGTTTCGCTACCGTGCACTCTGTTGAAGCATTGACCTCATCATTTCGGGGCTTCTGTCAAGACCATAAACTTTTCGGCCAGTGGTCCTTTACGCCTGCTGTTACCTGTGTCGGATAGCTGGGCGGGTCTATATTCCGGGATGAACCCCGAGCAAGCTCTATCACCTTGTGTGGTACATACAATGACAAAATGTGGCAGAGGGTGAAATTGGCATGGGTCGGTCTCATCACAGGAGGCGATTGGCTGCGTCCTGTGTTCATCCCCGACGGGGTGGACCCTGTGCTGCCGTTAGGCGCCCTCATTGCTACATTTCTCGCACTGTGCGCGAACTTGATACCGAAAAATGCGATGAGCCCTCCTGGACCCCGACGCCGCGCCCTCTTGAAACGCCACAGCGCGATACGTGCCAAGCTTATCATGCATTGGCAGTGGCGGGAACCTCCATTGTGGTGGGAACCCCCATTGTGGCGGGAACCTATACCTTAGCATCATGCTCCTCCATCCTACACCCTGCAGAGCCCTACCGAGCTGCCAGCCCTTGAAACAGCCCTTGCAACACCACAACAGTCAAGCAGGGATGCCAGATGGGGCCATAAGCGCCCACGCACCTGCCTTGGCCGGGGCGCCCAGCAACAGCTGACCATGGACCAGCAGCACCTGCAGGGTGCCCAACACCAGCTCGCTGTAGACCAGCAGCAGCTGCTAGCTGCCGAGCACAGCATAAAGCTGGCCTTGCACTTGAGTTGCCCGGCCCAGCCCCTGGCACTGCAGCACCTCTGCCCGTTGCCCCCGGGGCTGGCACCGCAGCCCCCCCCCCCTGGTGCCCTAGGGGCTGCTGGGGAGGATGGGGATGGAGTCACAGCACACTTGCTAGCTGCTGACTCACCTTTTGTGGACCCCAACGGCGAGTTTGAGCACCCCCACCCTCACCACCACCTCCCAGTCCCTCCTCCTGTCTTGGCTACCTCCCCCACCCAATTGAGTGCCACCACTGTTCGTGGCCTCTACATGTGTCCCTGCGGACCTGATGCACCCCACCAAGCACGTTGCTGTCACCGCACGTGTTCTGACTGCAAGGACAAGCCAGGTGTGGATGGCTCTATCATGCTCTCTGTCAAGCAGTACGCACCAGTCAAGCAGAAGGAAGGGCCAGCAAGGATTGAGTTGCAGCAGTTCAGGTTGAGCCTGCGTGAGGTAGTGGGCAAGCTAAACGAGCAGATGCCTAGCTACATTTGGCACCACTTTGTAGCTCATCATCAGCTAGCTGTGTTCCGGCGGCAGCAGCAGGCAGTGCAAGAGAAGGGTGATCATGGCAGGGTGGTCATCTCGTGTGATTGGTCAGAGCGCCTGACCGTAGAGCGGCCCACAGAGATTCAGTCAGATCACTGGCACCATCACAATGTGGGCATCTTTGTAGCATGTGCATACTTTAGGAATGACAGAGATGAGTACCGGGAGGAGACTGTGTATGTCTTGACAGATGGGAAGGATCAGTCAGCTGCTGTGACACAAGCAGCTTTGCATCAGGTGCTTGATTATCTACTGGGTGAGCGGTGCATGGTCATGAAGCAATTGAGCATGTGGTCAGATGGGTGCGCAGCCCAGTTCAAGGGCACACCGGCATTGCAGCTGCACCGGCGCATGGCCATGAGGTATAAGGTGTCAGTGTGGTGGTCGTATGGGGCCACATCTCATTTCAAGGGCCGCCATGACTCTGAGGGTGGGGTACTCAAGCACAGCATGGCAGCCAGAGTCTTGGCTGATCACCCAGCTCTCAGTGCTGAGTGCAAGGCTCAGCAGTTGGCAGGTGATGCTGCACAGCTAGCTGCCAGTGTTGCACATCAGACTAGGGGGAGCGTGCAGCGCCGGTGGTGTTTGGTGCTGAAGGATGAGGAGGTTGAGCAGTGTGCTGAGCCTGACCCTGATGCGCACAGGCTGCTGCGCACCATCTCTGGGTCACGGGCCATGCATGCAATGTTCTTCCCTGCAGATGGGGTTGCGCCCATGTGGACTGAGACTGCATGTGCGTGTGTGAGGCACATGGGCAGCAAGCCACAACAGTGCATGTGTCATGGAGCATCTAACCTGAGCAGCATCCCCATGTTTGGACGTGTGACACTGGCAAGTGACAAGGAGGAAGATGTTGAGTGCTTAAAGCTTCTGCATGCACGGGCACCACACATTGCAAGCTCCTACATGACCTTGACTGTGCATCTGTTGAAGGAGTATGCCCGGGGGTGCTTGGGCTGGAAAGGCAAGAGGATGACGCAGAACAAGCCATTGCTTAGGGCTGACATCCTGGAACATCTGAGGTGGGAGCAAGAGATGGAGGAGGATCAGTTGGCTGAAGTGGGGGTTAATGAGGCAGATGACATGTAAGGCCAAACACCCTCGATCGAAACCAGCTGCAGCAACTGAGCCGATATAGCACAAACTGAACCGGTAGAGAAACTGAGGCAATAGAGGAAGTAAGCCAATAGAGCTGAAAATTTTAACAGTGCCGTGCACCCAACTTGCACCGACTAGCGAAGCGTGGCGTGAATCAGTCTCGTGGTGTAGTAACGTGGCTCGATAGCATGGCGCACTGCGATGGCCTACTGCGCAGTACTGCGAGGCTGCCTCTTTAGTGCGAACTTTGCTACGGACGCCACGTAGCGCCTCGCCACCCTGCCCTTGTGAGTGGGTCGCTGCTTGTTTGCGCTATCTCAATTTTCGACCTGGTGGCGGGCGGTGATCTGGTACAAGGCTTCAGTCTAAAACGCGAGTTTCAGCGCGCGTGACTTACCGCGATAGCCTCAGCTACCCTTCACTAGCGCGTGGTGTGAGCGTCAGGCCTGTCACGGATTGGCGGGACCAACGGCCGGGGTGAGGTTTATTTCTCGCTCAGGATGCCGATTGAGCATCGAAACACACCAGTGTGTAGAGGACTCGCTTGGCTACACGGAATGCCTGTCCTCAGCTCTATTGAATTTGTACATGATGCACTACCTGGGCGTGAACCTGGCATACATTTTGTGGGCAGATATCACCATGCACGCCTCCTCCACCCTCGACCTTCTTAATGATGCCGTGATGACGCAAACCCAAGTATGTGTGCAGTCGCGCTTTGTGTTGCGATGGCCGAAATCGCGAGTTTGAAACCTAAGAAGCTGAAATGCCTCTTTAACGCACCCACACCACTGCTAATGCTGCGATTAGGACAGCTGCATACTTCTTAGCATCGATTAGCTTTCACTCGTCATTTGTGTCGCTCGCGCTGTCACGCGTAAGACGGAGTAGTTGTATGCTCTAGCGGTTCAACAAGACACTATGTGCACCCTTCACCTTTGATTACAGTAGACTATCTGGCCTGATAGTCAAACTGACCGCGGGACCCTTCATACTCACGCCTTTTCTGCTCGTTTCGCTGTCTACGCCCCGTATTCGTTGTAGCTAGAGCATGTGTGCAGATGCACAGTCTTCGTTCTGTCGCTAAAGCGATTTCGGACATCACCACCGAGACATGTGGTTCGGTCCACGGTGCTAATACCAAATGCACTCCCTCGCTCACCATGCCCTCCCACCTGGCCCGACTCGCACCCCATGGCAAGGCAAGGCCTCTACACTCCACAGCTAAAGCCCCCTGGCAACACCACTTTTCACATCTACGTTGACCACTTGCATGAGCTGCCTCTACCAGAATGCCGTGGCCCAGGTGCCACTGCCAAACCCCTTGCCCTCTCATTTAGACGTCCCTGTACTAGCATGGTTAGAGGGAGTGGAGGCGGGGGCAGCCTAGGATGTGTAAACATGCAGGAGCCTTTGCTTTAACGACAATTTGTGTCATGCATGCCACGACGTGCATACCACATTGGTTGGGACTGCAAGCACCCTTCCCAGGCAACTGCAACGTCCAAATGCACTCCCCCGCCGTGCCACCACATCGCACCATCTCATGGCGCAACACAATATGACACAATATGGCACATGGCTGCCATAGCTTGACCAAGCTACACAAGCAAGCACCAGGCATCACATAACTACTAAAAGGGAGAGTGACCTTAGGCAACACATCCTGGGCCTGAGGAAAGAGCTGCTTTGGTACGCTGCTCAATGTGCTGCTTCACAAAGCGTCGAAGATTCTGCAACAATGTCTTTTGGGCTGGTCGGTGCTTGGGTGGGATCTTGTAGAAGTTGATGTAGCCCCACAACTGTGCCAAAGTGAAGGCCGCAGCTTCTTTAAGTGTGGTTGCACTGTAGTCAGCTCCTCGAGGATGCCTGCTGCTAGCTGCTCTCAATTGGCCGAGGCTAGCGACGGTGCCAATGTTGAGCACCAGCTGCTTGTTGCCCCCCACCATGCAAGACTCAGTCACCGCCTTGCGTGCTGCTCGTGCCACTGCAGTCTTGGCGGCGGATGCACGCTCCATGTCACGTTGTTCTTTCCGGAGGGCCTTCATCCGTGGCTGGAGGTCCACGGCGTCCATGGCACGGAATGATGCAGGGTCAGTCTTGGCGATGACAGTGCCTAGCAATGCTGCCAGCCCTTGCTTGCTGCCATGTCCATGCTTGGCGTGTTGGAGGGCTGACTCCACATGCGCATTGGACGTTGGCGCTGCCCCAAAGAAGTGCACCAAGTGCATGAAGAGTCGTGGGCTGCATGCCTCGTTGGCAGCCATGGCTTCGATGTCGGCACGGAACATGGATATAGTGTTGAACGGATCGTACTCTGCTGGGTTGCATGACTGGGGTGGTAACGACCGGCGCATGCGCTTGCGGTTGCCGTGATCTTGTTGACGCTCCTCCTCCTGTTGTTGCTCCTCCCAAGCCTCCCACTGCTTGCGGTTCGCAGCATCCTCTTCCAACACCCTCCTGGCTGCGTGGGCTGCATATGTTGCATCGGAAGACGCCATTGCAGGAAGGAGATGGGGAAGTTGCAGGTACACTTTGCTGTGCGCACCCAAGTACGTGAACTGCTGGCGCTTTGCTCAACTGGCCTGCGCAAGCACACACGCACACACATCCCAACTCCAGTCCAGCTTATTCAAATTTTGGCACTACCACATATCAACACCCCATGGTAACAACCCATGGAGACCCCCCATAACAGCATCCCACAACAACCTCACCACAACAACCCATAACAACACCTCATGGTAACACCCCATGGTAACACTCTGGTAACATTCCATGGTACTCACTTTTGAATGTGCCTTGGATTTTACGAGTGAGCATCAGCTGGTGGCGACGTACTGTGGAAGGCCCAGCTTGAGGTTGAGGTGGGGCATCTGGGAACTCTGCAGCCGCCACAGCTGTGCGCAGGGGGCCAAGCTGCTGGCATGACACGTTGGGCAAAGCCAACAGCGCCGCGTTGCTGCATGCATAGGCTGCAGTGAAGGCTCCCGTCACAGTATCACGCTCCTTGTGGCAAGGGGGGGGGGGGGCCTTGAAGGCTGTTGCTGGGCTGGCTGCTTGTGTGCATGGCGGTGCACCCCACATGGCATGCCATCGCTTCAAGGTGTAGAGTGACACCTCATTGCGTTGCAGCCAAGACATTTTGTCTCGCACGTCCTTGGGCATGGCCTTCCTAGCTGCTGCTTGCTGTGCCTGCGTGACCGCCAGCTGGGTTCCCATGCTCCTGACCTTGCTCTTACATGCTGCCAGCTCTTGTTTTGCAGCTGAAAGTTTTGCTTGGCAGCGGTGCAAAGACACTTGCAAGGCTAGGAGGTAGTGGTGGAGGTGGTAGTGGTGGTGGTGGTGTTGCTAGTAAGAGGGCTCCTGCAACAATAGCCAAAGATGGTGATGGGGGTAGCTATGCACGAAGTGGATAACTGCCTGGTTACCTATGCTTTGTCTACATTGAGAGTGGTAGCAAGGGCAGGTCACTCTCCTTCATATGGCATACTCATCAACAGCAACATAGCAAGCTTGGTGTAGGCTGCTGACCTTGAAATGGAAGGTATATGTAAGCGTAAGGCCCATCAACGAGTATGCCTCCACAGAAGTAGAACTGGGCGCGCGTCTACATCCAGGAAACACTGTCGGGTTAATTGAGCCGGGAGGAATCACAAGCGCCGGCTGTACTTGCCCTTAGAGCGCTAGGAGTCCACCACGGTATTGCGAAGCACTCCCATAGCTGACTTGCGCTGCGCGATGTGGTGAGAGCGACCGGCTGATTGGTGGGCGCACTTTTTCGTTTACGGGGTTCCTGGCATTACGGGCGTATAGAAGACTAAGCGGTCATCGCATGCCGCACGGTGCTACGCCTATCGCACACGTCTCGGCACCGGGACATGCATGACAAGGTTGTGTAAAAGCCATCAACAGAGTTGGGAGGGTCTG